>JARYHS010012519.1:65410707-65530096 GCA_031002005.1 Vandiemenella viatica | reverse complement strand
TTAAAGACAAAAATATTGCATTTGAACACTTTTTGAGGATAAATGTGTAATATTTTCCAGAATCTTTGGAGTTAAGACCTTTTTTTCTTTCTTCTATGATGTTTTCTCCTATGTTTTGATGATTTTGCGGACAACATATATATGTGTAATATTTTCTTGAATGTTTAGAATTAAGATTTCCTTTTTTTGTGATGTTCTCTTCTATGTTTTGAACTTTGATATTACTTTGTTTAACATTTATAACTTTTGCATTCTTTAATTTTGATATTTCTAGTAATTTAAAGTGTGAATGAGTAAATAATTTCAAATTTTTATAGTAACTTTTGGAGTGAATGAGGAAGCAGAACGACCGTTAGGATTCAGGAGTAGTTAAGTTTGTGGGGAATTTTCAAATTTTTGGGGATTTTCTAAGTTTTTGGGTTTTTTTTCTTTTTCTTTAAGATTTCAGCAAGTTTTTTGGGTTTCAAAAAATTACTTCAATCTTCCAGGGGCATGTAAGCTACCTTGCTCTTCATTTTCAATAGTTAGTTTAAAAACTGACGAAATTTGGGGGTTAACATTGAGACAAGATACTGCAGCCTAAAATCGAATCAACAACACCTCAAAGCGAGACATAATAATAATAAATAAACAGTTTCCAGTAAAACAGCACTTGTAAACTTACCTAAATGAGTGTAATCCATAAGTATCCAAAATTGCAAGTAAACAGATTTGGTTAAGCAACCATATCACTAATATTCCACACATCTCGACACAGTAAAGCACTTTTATAATAATAATTTCACCATTATTAAATTCACTAATAACTCGGCAGTTTCAAATAGATTTAAAGCAGTAAATATGACTTTTAAACAAATCTTCCATGTGCTAACTTCAATAAAATGTTTCAATCCAGTCAAGTAATTTCAGAGCTTTAAAAGTAGATTTAACAACACTAAATAACAGGCAGATTAATATTCTTTAAGTTTCCAATAGCTATCAACCATTTAATAAAAGATATGAATAAGTTGAAAATCGTAATCCTACGACGCAGTTACCGCCGACTTGTAAACAGAATTTTGATCTGGCAAACATATTTCAGGAGCTAAAAACTTTTGTAAAGCACTTAAATAAAATAAAGGAAGACTTTAAAAATAGTATCAGGCCGAAATAAGTTGTAAATAAAAAGTGAATAAAGTTGAGTAATGCTGCAAAACTACCAAATTTTAGAAATTCCATAACTTTCGATACACTTAACCGATTTGAAAGATTTTTACCTTTTTGAAATCAGCAGGACCACAAGAACAGTTTGGTAATAGTTTAAACTTGATATTCGGAAAATCAGCAAGGTCGATTTGCCAAGTCGGCTAGCTTTCCTATTACACCAATTTGAAAAATAGTTTACACGGTTGAAAGCACTGAGAGGAAAAGTACACATAGCACAGCACTTGTTGAAACACACTCTACATTTTGTGATTTTCTGGAAGCCCTCAGCTTAAATAAAAAGTATAACACCTGTTGACTCTTGCGGTTTTTTGTATTTTTCAATATAGGAAGGTCCAGACACCGGCCTCCTGGCAGAATTCGGAAGTCTCTGGTCGGGTTAACACGTATAGTGTTAAACGAAATTCGGCGCGCGGGCATTCATGGGTAACCGGAAACCGTGATGGCGGGTGTGTCAGGGAGGCCATCATTAGAACTTTGAAATTCTTCGCCATGTGACATACAGTTTAAGAAACTTTATTTTCGACCGGGGTTTGCGAGTCTGTTCTGCTTCATTACTTGTGATCTTTCGTGTGACGTTTAGTCTGATGCCTTAGCTAACTGACATTTCCTGTACTTTGTGAAATTTTCAGAATATATATTTTTCGTGACATGGACTTCAACAATTTTCATTTCTAAATTAGTACCCTCCTTACATGGGGTTAATTATGTAAGTGGTGGCCATCTTTATAATACAGTTAGCAATTTATCCGAAGGTAACTCACGGTTTTAGAACATTTCTCGACTTTTCATAGTATTTGAAAGAACTCCAGTTTAGGTGTACAAGCCGATACGTACCCCGGTATCCGGTCGTGTCCCTAACAATTTAAAGCAATCATACAGTCAGGATTAAAAATATATGCCATTTGTCTATGACTATTCTTTCTGGTACAAAACTATGGAGCGATCAGAAACTTTTAAAAAGGGACTGGTATTTCATGTTTATTTGTAAATTGTGAACAAACCATATGATGTGACAGCTCTCTCCAATGTTAGGACTGCTGAAGTTGCAAGAAGAAAGTTATATATTGCAAATTCTATACCAGTGGTTGTTGGAGTGAAGAAGCTAGGGGATTTTCTGACCTATATTAAGTAATGGGACGGTATGGCTGAAGTTGGGAGGATTGCCAGGGATGGATTTAAGATGAAGGAGCACCGTTTCGGGACTTGATTGATAGAAATTATAACTATCATAGGTTAATATTAACATATTAAATCAGTGAGAAAAGTGTTTAACAAGACATGGACTTTGTGGTCATATGTATATTTAATTTTTTTAACTTAATTTTCCATGATACATCACATATCATTCCTGTCTTTAGTCAGAAATTTCCATCCACCTTCTCCATACTGTTAAAGTCAGATGCTTCTGTCTATCTAAGAACTGCCAATTATTCTCTTATGCTCAGCCAATTAAAATCATGACCAATTGTTGATTATGGGCAGAAAAACAAAAATTACCTTATTGTTCTAAGTGGCTAATTTATTTTGAATCTACAGCATTCTGCTATAATGCTAATTAAATTATTTAGCCAGTACCTTTATTTACAATCATATCTGCTTTTAAAATTAATTTCAATAGTTCATGTACATAGATGAACATTTGATGTATAGCAGATGATTCATAAAACAGTACTTCTACTCAGTCATGAATATAACCACACTTCAATGCAGAGGAAAAGCATTATTTTATTTGAATATTAGTTTCTATAAAACAGTAATCAGTTTTGTGAATTATAACATTGTTGAATAAATACTGAAAAATTTTTTTGTATACTGTACTATCTTCCAAAAAAGTAATGTATTTCTATAATTACGTGTAGCATTTAGTAAAGAAAATAACCATTTTTTTTTTTTTTTTGAAACAGTTTAACGTCCCTTTTTAACAACGTGGTCTTTAGAGACGGGAAAGGATGGGGGCAAGGAATGGGAAGGAATTCGGCCATGGCCTTTTTGAAGGAAGCATCCTGGCATTCACCTGGAGTGATTTGGGGAAACCATGGAAAACCCAAATCTGGATGCCTGGACGGGGATTCGAACCGCCGTCGAAAATAACCAAATTAGTGCCATATTTCTAGATGCAAAAGAAAATAATTCAACTGATGTAATTTGTTTCATGTTTCTGTTCCCTTATCTTACATATTACTGAAGATATTAAAGTTATTTTCACTGGTTTCAGGTTGGTAAACTGGTAATGGCCTCTGCAGCACAGTCCAACCTTAAGAAAGTTTCTTTAGAACTGGGAGGTAAAAGTCCTCTCATTGTGCTACCTGATGCTGATGGTAGGTATAACACTGATTTATATTAAATACGTTCTCATGAAACAATAAGTGATAATATTTCCATTCCGTTCGTCATTTTAATGATGAGATTGGTGGGTTGTTTAATTTGTGTATCAATTCTTTAAAACTTACATGCATACCATGGTCAGTAAGGTATTTGTAGTAGAAACAGTCCAAGGAGATAACAATAATGGGAGAAGAAACCTGCATATTATAATAGGTAATTTAGGAGTTTAAAGAGGCTTGTAAGAAGAGATCACAACAAATAGATAGCAAGGTAGTAGAGAACACTTGAAACAAATACACAAGGAATTAATAGCAGTAAAAAATACAGTTAAAGATAGGTTTATAAAGAATATTATCAGTGCGCGGGAACTGCTGAATGATGGGTCTAGAAATTTCTATGGCTATGTTAGAAGAGTGAGGGCAGTTATAGAAAATTAGAAAAAATGAAGTTACTGAGGATTTGAAAAAGGTAGAGATAATTAGTAAGTAATTAGTTTGATGTAACAATCAGATGCTTTGTTTAAAAAATGGAAAGGTGTAAATCAGTGAAAGAGCTTATCAGCACAATTAGAAATGAACAGACTAAACCATTTTCAATTTATTCTGAAGGGGCAGGTGTAGATAATATTACTACAGATGTCTTAAAGAGTCCAGGAAATGAAATTATAGCTTATCTTGTAATGTTATTCAGATTGAGACTGGATATTTGATCTCACCAGAGGAATGGAAAAATGTGATACTACGAGGCGTGTTTTTTAAGTAAGGTCTGTTTTGTTGTAGACACCAGTAGCTCGCACGCATACCGCAACGAGCACGTGCGCCGTGTACCGGCATGTCTCGAGAACAACTGTGCTCAGTTTCAGCTCTGTAGCTATCCTGTATGGTTCTGTTCTGTGCTTTCAAAATGTTTAAGACTATCAACTCGTCTGCCGCGTGTGAGGTTCGCTCAGTGAGACGTTTTTTGTCAGTAACGAACCTGTCTGCCGCAGAAATTCATCGACAGATTTGCGAAGTGTACGGTGATACTGTTATGAGTGAAAGCAAAGTGTGTAAGTGGGTACGAGAATTCAAAGATGGCCTTGACAACGTCCATGATGAGGACCGCTCCGGTCGCCCTTCTTCCTTTACAGACGATTTGGTGGCTTCAGTTGAAGCGAGGATTCGAGAGAACAGGCTTCACAATAACAGGTCTCTCAAACGAATTTCCTGATGTGTTGAGATCATTGCTTTACAAAATTGTTTCTGAACACCTAAAGTTTAGGAAACTGTGCACCGTTGGGTCCCGAAACTCCTAACAGAGGAGCACAAAAACCAAAGATTTGAGTGTGCGATGAAGTTCTTGACTCGTTATCACCAAGAAGGTGACGGCTTCTTGAGTCAGATCGTAACCGGAGACGAAACATGGGTTTCGCATATCACGCCCAAATCGAAGCAACAGAGCATGGAATGGAGACACACACACACTCACCTGTAAAGGTGAAGGCCAAACAGACTCTGTCTCAGCGCAAAATCATGGCATCGGTGTTTTGGGATAGGCATGGTGTTTTGTTGGTCGACTTCATGCAACGTGGAACCACTATCAATACAGAAGCATACTGCCAAACCCTGAGAAAGCTACGCAGAGCGATTCAGAACAAAAGACACGTCATGCTGACAAAGGGAGTGTCCTTCTCCATGACAATGCAAGACCTCACACTGCAGGTCACACCCACGATTTGTTGGACAATTTTGGCTGGGAAGTTTTAGACCACCCACTCTACAGTCCTGATCTTGCGCTGAGCGATTACCATCTGTTCTTCCACCTCAAACAACACCTCAGTGGCAACCGTTACAATTATGACGACGACGTGAAAACGGCAGTGAAGTCTTGGTTAATGGAGAAGGTGGAAAGTTTTTATGAATAGGGTATTTTAAGATTGGTTGAGAAGTATGATAATTGTTTGAACAAACTTGGCAACTATGTTGAAAAATAGAGTAAAGTATGTACTTTCTGAAAATAATTTTACTTTTTTGAAATAACCTTTCGTTGTGTACTTATGTTCAAACGGACCTTACTTAAAAAACACGCCTTGTTGTACCAGTCCATAAAAGTGGGGTAAAAATTGGGTCAAAAATTACAGGCTGATTCTTTTGATATCAGTGGTAGGTAAACTAATACATAGGTTGATATGCAATCATATCATAAGTGGCTGTGAGGAAAGAAGCTGGGTTGATAATCGACATCATTTCAGGAAAGGATATTCATGTGAATCTCAGTTAGTGGGCTATATGCAAGATATTTCAAGTGAAATGGACAAGGGAGGTCTAATTGATAGTATAGCACTAAATCTTTCTAAGGCATTTGATAGAGTGAGTCATCAAATGGAGCTAGATAAAGTAAAAACCATTGGAGTGGATTTTCTGGGTAGAAGAATTCTTAAAAGGTAGAAAGCCAGGGAAGGGAAGGAAATGCAGCATCAAAAGAAGTGAAAGAAAAATAGTAGTACCACAGTGTGATGTATTAGGATGATTATTGTTAATTATTTTAATTATTTCATTTTTAAATGTATTAAAGATTAATAAACTTATGTTTGACCAATATTTCTTTAATTGATGAAGTTTTTTTCAAAAGTGATACCAGTAATGACAAGTATTGACAATTTCTTTTCAGTTGATGAGGCTGTGCAATTAGCACATGATGCCATATTTTACAACCAGGGAGAGATCTGCTGTGGAGGTTCGAGAACTTTTGTACATGAAGACATTTATGACGAGTTTGTAAAAAAGGCGAAAGCAAAGCTGAAGCAAGAACAGTTGGTAATCCCTTTTCAAAGATTCTCTCCAAGGCCCTCAGGTAGAGAAGTGAAAACTACACATCAAAAATTTCAAATATTTCTCTCTTTAGTCATGATTTATAACAATTAATCATATATATAAAATTCAAAACAATTTTGGCCAAAATTATCATAAACTGAGTTCATAAAAATATCTCTTAATTTGGTTATCAAATATTTATTTCCTGTTTTTTTATTCACAGATCAATGAGAAAATATTCAACAAGATTATTGGCTTGAAACTCAGGAAAACAACAGGGAGCCCGAGTTGAATGTGGTGGTGAGCGGTTAGGTAACAAAGGATATTTTGTGAAACCAACAGTTTTCTCTAATGTGACAGATGAAATGAGAATAGCAAAAGAAGAAGTAAGTGAACTCATAAGCTCAACCTCAATTCAGAAGATGAAAAAAATTTAAAATAAACAATATCCATAAAATAACTGAATGCCAAAAAGATTTAGAAGCAAATAAGAATTTAAAACTGTATATTTATAAGTAGTACTGAAAATTAATCGTTGGTTAGAAAACTGGGTGGAAGGATGCTGTTGCTGCACAATACAATGCACAAATTTTTGAACTTAGCCTTTGTCAGCAGTAGAATGTGAGGTGTGTACTGGGAGGAAACTAGAGGAATCAACATAAAATCTACATTTGAAAATTGAAACACAACCTGTACTAAGTATTGGCGCTCATCAGGATAGAAGAAAGAGAAAGTAATTATAGTTAAAGTAAGTTATTAATGAGGGAGGAGAAGGAGAAAAAAAGAGTTGTATGTATTGGTAGGTCAAATTATGAAAGAGAATGATGGAAAAAAATTGTGAAGTGGTAAGTTGAGTTGTTAATGAGGGAGGAGAAGGAGAAAAAGGAGTTGTATGTATTGGTAGGTCAAATTATGAAAAATGATGGAAAAAAATTGTGATGTGGTAAGTTGAGTTGTTGCTGTCACACGTGGATAATGAGGACCACTTCTCATTGACATCTCTTAGACATAAAGACTTATATTCACATTTATGTGGAGAGAGGGCAACAACCACAAATTAACTCATAAATGAATGGATACTTCCACATTTGTTAACACTGTCTCCAGGATGATTTGTAGTTTGTAACTGGAAATCTTTCAGCCTCCTGCAAGGATGTAGATGTGGCACTCTTGTAGTCTTAATGTGTTTACCTAAAGGTGAAGGTACATTCTCTTGGTAAATCAAGAGCAGCAACTTTGTTATACTAAGAGTTACCAGGGTTGAATTTTTTTGTGAATGGGTAAATGTAAGAGTGAAAGCCTTTCTTGGGATTAAGAGGAAAAGCAGTCTTTTGAGATTCTCAGATATTCTTAATATGTACCTCAATCTGAAATTCACATTTTTCCGCTCCAAAACCTATACCATCTTCCTAGATTATGATATATCTCTATTTAATGGCTATAAAACAGTTAGGTCTAAATGAAGCATCTAAGAGTACCTCAGCAGCTGCTAATCATTTCGTACTAACAAGCCCATTAGCACCGGCGTATGGCAAAAACAAGGAAACTTAATAAAAATAGGTGTTGAAAATGGTTTTACTTTTTAAAAAAATCAAACACTCAATTAACTCATTTTTAGTCTGCGAGGGTTCTGGGTAAATGTTGACAAAATTTATTTTTCAATATTAAAAGTATGACTTTTTTTCATATATTTTTCACTTTACTGCTACCTTGATAATGCCCATGGTTCTGAATATCTGCAGCAGAAATTTATATTCTGTTCACTAACAACATGGACTGGTGAATATACCTGCTACATTACATACAGTACCGGTATACAGAACAACAATTACCAAATGTCTCACAGGAGAAACCAAAATCCATTTCATGTTAGGCAGTTTTTCCCAGGCCTCAAGTGTGTTTACCATTTTGTATGGCTTGTGTATGATTTTCTTCAACCACATCCTGAAATTAGATTTTAGAATTCTTCCTCTCATCCGAATTTTTTATTACCTGTCAAATTTTAGAATGCTGCAAGCATAATTATAGACATAATTTATTCTAATTTATTTATATTGTTTTAGATATTTGGTCCAGTGCAAAGCATTATTAAGTTCAAACTCTCGAGGAGGCAATTGAAAGGGCAAATAATACATCATATGGACTTGCAGCTGGAATTGCTACAAAAGATCTTACAAAACCTTGATATTTGCTAATGCTGCAGAAGCAGGTTCTGTATGGTAAGAACAGTGGTATTTCTGTATAGTTGTCCACATAATATTATTGGGGGCTTTTATTGTTTTGGTTATAATAGCTATGTCCTGATTAGGGAAATTGCCACCGGAGCGTGTGCTCCATTGCAATTAAATTAAATTAATTAAATTCATATCCAAATTCAGCAGTTCAGTCTTAAATAGAATTATTTTCTCTTCAACTAGTTGCCATCTCCTTAAAGACAATTTGGCAATTATTAACTTTCAACAACAAGGAGTACCAGTAATGAATATTGATTTTTCAATATTCATTATTACAATATTAGTTTAAAACACATAATAAAGTTCTTTGCAAAGGACTCGAAGTTTTTCTGATATCAAATTATTTCACAATTCTGAAACTGTATGGGCTTCTATCCATATTAGTTAGATGAAGATTACTTTCTAGACATTCAGCCATTACACAAAAATAAGTCACTTATGCCAAATTTATAATTTGCCCCAAAGTTTCATATTAATTCATGCTGATGAATGTCACATGTTTTTGAAATAACTTTTCTCAAATTTAGTGGAGTTAAATTTTGCCTCTCATAATCAATGTTCGAAATTATAATGGTTTGATAGATTAACGTGGTCGATACTGTCCTGTCAACCTACAAATGCCGTCTGTCCTGGTGAGTATAAGTTTAGGAGAAATCACAGGTTACGAATGATTAATTAAAAAAATTACTGAATTTATACTAGAACAAAAGCTGTTAAATGGGCATTAAGTCCTGTCATTATATACTGAACATCACAGGTTTGATACCCACCTGGAACTTTCCCCCCACCCCCAACTCCTGCATGAATTTTTATTTTGCGGCTGTTCAAAGTTTAGGTAGGGGTTACATTTTTTTTTTTTTTTAATTCATCATATTGGTTTTAGATACTAACATTGATTTTACTCTTAGGATTAATTGATATAGTTGCTGACTCTTTGTTCTTTGTGTTGTTTGAGCCAACTTACACATTTTTTCAGGTAACTCTGAGTATTTCTTAAGTTTCTGAAGATGCTGAAAAGACTTGGTTTATGTGTATCTGTACTATTGCAATGCACAAACTGATTAGTTGAGAGGGCAAAATTGTTTTTGTGAAAATGTTATAGTTTCAAATTCTTACAATTAATGTTTTCAGACATAACAACTAAGTCTGGCTGTAGGGTCAAAAAAATTTGCATCTAAAATTACATACTTGATGAATAGAAAAATACAAGTAAAAAATGTATATGATTTGAGTAAGGCTAGCGGGTGCACTTCACTAAATTGTGTTTTTAGTGTGTCCAATTACTTTGGTTATTTATTTCTGTCAGCTAAATTTGAGATCTGAAAAATAAGTTGCAAGGAATAAGCAGTAATAAGTCACAGAGACAATGGTCATCAATATCTGATCACAGATGATATAACAGTGGGAAAGTTTTCCTTTGAAAGGAACTGAAGTTGCTATGACTGAGGAAACTTCTTAAATGTCATTTAGGTTTCTTTGCTGCTCAAATTTATAAACACAGGCAAAGCTGTGAGCAAAAGCTAGTAAATAAGTAACTACACACTGAGCCATATATCCTTCACAGTTTATAGTAGCATGTAATAATAATAATAACAATTTCATAAAATTGAAGATAACTTTTTAAGTGGGCCTACTTCATTACCAAAATATTAAGGAAATTAATATGTATTCACTATAATAAGAAACAACACAAAATTAAGAGGAAGTTTTACACAATATCATTATAAAGATACTTTCATAAGTATCATAACCAAGAATTCCTGACTTCAGATCTGAAATTTTAGCAATGAAGATGGTTTAGAAGACCTAGGGTAAAGTAGAATTATGTAGATGGTTTAAATGCTTATATTTCTTGTAATTTTACTATTCTACTTATTTTTTACTTTTTGAAGGGTCAACTGCTTCAATGTCATTACACCACAACTACCATTTGGTGGCTACAAAGAATCTGGACTTGGAAGAGATCAGTAAGTATAGTTGAACATTCAATCATATTACTAATGTAGATTAAAATTGGTATTATGTCTTAAAAAGAAAGAGCGTGTTGAAAAAGTGTCAATGATCTAAAAACTAGATTTTCTTTTTCCAGGGGAGAGGAGACTCTGAACGAATACCTGGAAGTAAAAACAGTTCACATTAAGTTGCCATCAAAGTCTTAAGTTTCTGCCTGTGTGATTGTTAATGATGATCAGAGTATACACATGAAAAAGTTATGAATTGGAAAATGTTTAAAGAAAGAATGATACTTTACTCTTACTAAATGAAACAAGTTTATATGAGAAATAAAGTGTATAAAAATTCAAGCATTGTTAGTGACTAATAAATGATATGTCCTACCTCCTTCAATTTAAATTATTCTTCTAATTATTATTTGTTGTTGCCTATGATTGAGCTTAATTATTGGTGGCAATCTGACTAAATACCTACTTTTAATGTATGATGTAAATTATACAACACCAGAAATTTATTCTATACATTTACCCATAAGTGAAACCTTGCAACTCCCTTATGCCTGAGAGGAAGTGTTAATTTGTGGTCATAGCCATGCCTTCCCCCAATATCCATGCAGATCTTATCATCAATGTATAGCAGTGGTTCCCAATTAGTTTTTCCCGAGTACCACTTCAAGAAAGAACTTTACCTCACATACCCCTTATGAGTAAAATTTTTAAAAAATAAATAAATTCATTCATCCTAGTTGAATGCTTTGCACAGTCACAGCAATACAGTAATAAAATTCACACATGCGCAGTTTGTGTTAAAATATATTTGGCGATAGTAATGTTTGTGTATTTGTTTTTTTTTATTCAGGTATAGTTATTAACTTAGCAAAGAGATTACCGCACGTATCCCTTGAAGCAATCTCATGTAATCCTAGATTGCATGTACTACTAACTGGGAACCACTGATGTATAGGTTGTAAACAACTTCCAATCCCTTTACCTGCCTCCTGGCCCACAACCACTCCCAACCCGTCTCCTTTATATCATCAGTTATTGATTGTGTTGTAGTGGAAGTTCCACAACCAACACAATATATCCTCCTCTCCACCAAAGGAAACAGAACTTAAGTTATAACAATATTTTCCTGGTGTTATATTGCTATCAAGGGCGTATCCAGGATCAGAACTTGGGGGGGGGGGGGGGGGGGGGGCAACATCTGAATTAGAGGGGTGCAACTCATATATTTTTTGAGGAAATGGGGTGGGGGGATGAAATATGATGATTTCTTACAAAATAAAACTCTAACCTATTGAGGAAACTATTTTTATTATTGATTAACATAGTAATCCAAGAACCTACTATGCAGTTAACCAAGATCGTAACTCAATTATAGTTTTTTTATGAAAACATTAATCATCTCAGATTCTCAGAAAAATTTTCAATAACTTAATTTGTCAATATCTCACAGTGTACTTTCACGAAATTTCGATGCACACTCATCAGGCATAATCCAGTCAATCTTTCCTCTCCCATAGTGCTCCTGGGCCAGTTTTTCACTCATCGAAGCATACTGAAGGCAACTTGATTTTTCTTCTAGGGGGGAGCAGCAGTCCCCCCCGCTTGCCCCTCGCTGGATATCCCCATTCTTGCTATACTTGTATTCATTGGCATTGAGGTTGAACAATAATGAATTGTTACATCCAGCCATCATGGTGTATGTATGATTAATAGATATGCCATGTTGCTTATATGATAATCTAGGCTTTTGAATGCTATTCTACAGCCTTTGTCAGAATCTCAAAAATATTACTTATTTGGAGCCACTTGACAATGGGAGCAGAGAGTGTGATACTGAAATGTCATGTTTTATTCAAATAAAATTCCAGGAAAGACTTCATTTGCATAAGTAAATGTTTTTATACTTTATGAATGGTTAGAATGTTTGCACTTTAGAAAAAACATTATTTTCTTATTACTCATACATGCATAACTTATTAAGAAACATATGCTTTAATTTTTGGGGAAGTTCAACCCATGTATGAGGGACATTAAAACTACAAACTGATAAAAATTATGAAAAGAGTGACACACTGGGAAATCTTAAAGTATTTTTATTTTACAAAGGTGCCAAGAATATTGAAACTACCATATATATATATAGCTGGCTACTTCTACCATAGATCTTCCTCATCTACTGTTAATGAAGGTCTATAAAACTGGAAATTTTAATAATCAATGCAGGTACATTTCTCTTTGTGTTTCACTGCCATTATACCTTCAATGCTATCCAACTTTCAACTGTTTTAAGTGGTGGTTATTCTCCTATTCAATATCTATTTATATATATAGTAAACAATTAAACCAAAGCAGCGAAAAGGAATTAAACTAGGACAGAGAAATGAATCGCCACTTACCTATAGATGATGGATGAGGGCGCGAACACACAGAAATGACAAAAATGCAACTGATAAAGAAATTTTTGGGACAAGCCCTTTGTCAACAGGAGAACATTGTGGGAGTTGGGTGATGGAGACTGCCTCACAGAAAGACTGTTGGCCACAAAAATGGTGAGGGTACATTCAAAAAGAGAAAAAAGTAGGGGCAATGATTCAGAGCTAATACCCGAGCATAGATACATATCCAAATTGATCTCTGTTTGGTGAGAAGAGCAAAATATAATTAAGTCTAAATATAAAAAATTACATATTATATATATATATATATATATATATATATATATATATATAAATTAAAAAATATAAAAAATAACACAATAATAAGAATTTTAATTTTTGTAAACCAAAGACTCTATGAAAAACATCACCTTAGCTTAGTGGTGGTTCAATATAGGTATTGGGGATGGATGCAAAGAGAGGATTAAAAAAAGGTAAACAAAAGTAAAAATAATAATAATGATCAGGTATTATCTGAAGTTGAGACCAGGTGGTTGCCTTGTACCCAGTTTGTACTGGTAGACAAGTTCCCACCTTCTGAGTTCAGAGGAGCTGCTGCTATTAGAGAGAACACTGATAGCACTGGCTGTGAAACAAGAGTTGAGTCATGGGTGATGGCATGGTCAACAACTGGGTGGGTTCCATGTGAACATCGTCTGTCGGTGGCCATTTATTCTTATGGAAAGTGGATTTGTGGTCAAACCTGTATATGAAGCCAGGCAGTGGTTGCATGTTAACTGGTAAATTACATGGGAGGTTTCACAGTTGGCATGACATATGATAGGGAAGCTTTCTCCTGTGACAGCAAAGTTCTGGTAAGAGTTTTTATTTTATTTTATTTTATTGGTTACACAGTGCACCACTATTATAGCCTCCTAACTTGGAAAGGACACCAACAAATTAACAAGTAATTTGAACCATGGAGCATTCTTGCATCTTCACATTAACAAATCAAAGCCTTGACAGAGGTGAATGTCAATTTTAAGGTCCTTAAAAATTACTGTAACAGGGATTTGAACCATGGTCTTCAGTACCACAATCACACACCGTAACAAGCTGAGTCACCAGACCAAATCTAGATGTAATAAATATTAAGACATAATAAAATAAATGTACTCTTTTTCTATACTATTTATTTTTGCTATCGTAAAACACAAATAAATTTTTAGATTTGTCTGGTGACGCAGATAGTTAGGAGGTGCATCCTTAACTATCTGTGTCACCAGACAAGTCTAAAAATATATTTGTGTTTTACGATAACAAAAATAAATCGCACATTCAGGTAAAGATTGAGAAATGTTCCCGGTCTGAATCCGTGTATTGGCGACAAATTTTACAGGGTTTAAAATCAATCTTCACCTCTGGCATTGATTTATTAATGCGAACGTGGTAGGATCCATCCTACATTCCACGAAAAAGTGATGAACCTGATAGTGAGGTTGAAGAAAAAAGACAGTAACACCAAAAAATTTACACTGATCAGCCAGAACATTATGACTACCAGCTTACTATTGATATAAACCCATGCAGGCAATAGCAGTGTCACCTGACAAAGAATTACTGCTAGTCAGACACACGCACGGTGCATGTAGTATCAGTTAGAGTGCTATCCATGTTTAGATTGGGGAAGGTGCGCGATCTATCAGAGTTTAACCAAGGGCAGATTGTTAAGGGCTGGAGGCTCGCACGAGCTTTTCTGAAACTGCACGACTTGTTGGGTGTTCGAGGAATGCTGTGGTGAATGTCTTCATGAAGTGGCGTAACTACGTCCAAACGCTGAGGAGTTGGACAGCCACCCCCCCCCCCCCTCCCCTTACAGATGTCAGACCTCGTAGGCTGGGTAGACTGGTAAAACAGAATGGTGGCGAACTGTGGTGGAACTAGCATCAGACTTTAATGCTGGGCAGAGTACAAGTGTGTCTGAACACACAGTGCACCGAACTAGAGATGGGTCGTTCGCGAGTGAATCAGTTCTTTAGAGCAATTCTTTTAAAAGAGCGAGTGAGCAGTCGCTCACTAAAAGTGAACGGTAGTTCTTCTAGGTGAGTTGGTCATCAGTCGGCTAATTCGGAAGATCAAGAAGATCTTGTTCACGTGGGTTTTGTGGACTGTAGAGCTAAAAAAAAAATCTACTAATTGCGTCAAAGTCGATTTAAGGAGGGTATTTCATCGAAAAGTGGGGGTGTAACCAGATTCTGACGGGTGAGACCTAAAAAAAGGTCTCAAATAAAACTGAGCTAGTGAACCGTTCAAAAGAACTAGTTCTTTTCGTGGAGTGATCAAATGAACAAAGCTCTTTTTAGTGAGTCACTTTGTCCACCTCTACACTGAACACTCCTAAAGAGGGGCTCCCGCAGCCGACGACTCATGCATGTGCCAGCATCGCAACAACGACTGAATTGGACCCGTGGTCATCATCACTGGACGTCAGTACAGTGGCAGATTGTTGCATGGTCTGATGATCCCAATAACTTCTTCATCGTGTCGATAGGAGGGTGCGAATCCGTCATCTTCTTAAAGCTTGTACTGCGGGACGGAGACAAGCTGGTGGCGGCTCAATTATGCTCTGGGGAACATTCACGTGGGCATGCATGGGTCCAGTGGAGCTCGTGCAAGGCACCATGACGGTCAACAAGTATGGTACACTGGTTGCAGACCACGTACACCCCTTCATGATGACCATGTTTCCCAATGACAGTAGGATTTTTCAACAATATAATGCGCCGTGCAATAAGGCCCGGAGTGTGTTGGAGTGGTTCGAGGAACACAGTGGCGAGTTGCAATTGATGTGCTGCCATCCCAACTCACCATATCTGAACCCGATCGAGATATTCACCGCCCCCCCCCCCCCTCCCAAGAATTTACGGGAATTAGGTGGCTTGTGAGTGCAGATGTGGTACCAACTCCCTCCCGTTACCTACCAAGGCCTCATTGCTTCCATGCCAAGACACTTCGCCGCTATTATCAGTGCCAAAGGCGGACATACCGGCTATTAGGTAGGTGGTCATAATGCTCTGGCTGATCAGTGTATTTGGTCGTAAAGGACCCAAAATTTCCACACTCTCTCTAAAGGGCTTCTCCACATCTACTAGCCTGACACTGGTCCTAAACGTCGAAAAGTAAACCAACGTAATGACAGCCGACACTTCAACCGAGTGATTGCAAACAATAAGAAAAGTGCCTGTGAATTTAGCATCTGTTCCTACTCTCCATTGTCAAGTTAAGTGCTTAATTAGAGGACAACCGTCCGCATAGTTTCTCCTGTTTTCTCAACTTTTTCCCATAATGTGCAAAAGAAACCATCTACATTCTCTATTTTAAAGTTATTTATTCCATCACTTAAGAAAAACATGTGAAATTGGATAATGAATTGTTGAATCGAGTGTAAAACATGAGTTTTTCCTAATTCGATGTATGTGGAGCTGTTTGGATATGTTGATACCATTTGCCAAACAGCATGACGAAAAGGAACAATTAAAGGATTCTATGAAACATTTTGTTTCTTGGTTTCTGAGAGCCTTTAGAAAATTAAATGAAAGAAATGAAATGTTAATTGTAAGTTCTGAAATGTACCGTAGGTGTCACGTTGTTCCAGTTGAACTGCTGTACCGAATTCTAGACATTGCTACATTAACTGTAACAAGCTCATTTATAGCTCTCTGCTACATCTGGCAAATGCTCATATATTTCCTTAGCGTTTTAAGCATCGTCGATTAGGTCGCTAGAGGCGGGAAGGGACAGGAGACAAGGAATTGGAAGGAATACAGGCATGACTATACCAACAATGACCTGAAGTGATTTCTGTAAATCAGGGAAAGGTGAAATTTGGATGACCAGACAGGGACTGGGGATTCTATCATTACCGTGGCGCCACAATATGATGATTGATTCTTATAGTACTCGCCAAAAAAAATCGAAAATAAAGAATAAAATTTTTTGATATCTCGCTTGGTTCTCGAGATATCGTATCTCAAAATTGAGGTAGTTAGGTTGAAATACGGCCTGGACCAGAAGAAAAATTTTGCTATAGACAAATTTGATGATGAATTCTTACGTAACTCGATGAGACAAATGGAAAATAAAGAAAAAAGTTTTTTGATATCTCGCTTAGTTCTCGAGATATTGTATCTCAAAAGTGATGAGGTTAGGGTGAGATCCGGCCTGGACCAAAAAATTTTTTTCACCAAAACCACCATATCTACATGGTGGAAATGCACTATAGGTGTTTTATTTTCTTCCTAATGATTGTTGTTAGGTTGAAATACGGCCTGGACCAGAAGAAAAAACATCAAAAGCAGAAGGAACTATACCTATGGCTGATTTTTAACATGCTATATCTCGAAAACCAAGCGAGATATCAAAAAATTTTATTCTTTATTTTCGATTTATTTCGTCGAGTTCTGCAAGAATTCATCATCAGATTTTGGCGCCACGGTAATGATAGAACTGCCCAGGGACTTGAACCTGCGTCCCGCAAATGCCAGGCTAGAAAGTTATCACTCACTCACCGAGCTCCATTTCATCATTCCAGATAAGGTGAGGTTATGTTGTACCGCCTTCGAAATTCTTACTGAAATTTTATGAAACTCACCTAGAAAATTCTTTTTGACTTTCCACCACTGGTGTATTCTCTTGCTCTCTATTTCTTTATAGGTCGAATCTTTCACTGAACTTATAGTTTGGAACATAAAGTGTTATCTCATGTTGAACGGAATTTTACAGTTTTCATTCGCTTTTTGCAACATCTATGGAATTAGAATCATCTTTATTAGGGATGTTAATGGAGAAAATACATCGATGTTTACGATGCTTCGAATAAAACATTGGGGATTCTAATCTAATTTGAATTTATAAATCCAAATATTAATTCTGCATAATATTTTATTAACCAAATTTCCTCACATTCTGTTACATTATTGATTTAAAGCTTGTGCAGCTTTCGAAAGAAGTCTTACTGATGGTACTGAGCTGGCTATCACAGTTTAATATTTGTAAGCCATTTTGTGCAATTTTGGAATCTGTTGATTATAATCGGACCATACTTCTTTATCAAGCCGGCCAGCTGGGGTCCTCAAGTAGATAGACAGCTCATCAGAAACACTTTCTTTGGTCCAGTTCAATTTACATTTTCGATAAGCTAACATGTGATGATCGGTCCAAAGACTGAAATCCTCCAATGTTTTGTCCGAACTATCTGAATCAGATTCTGTTCCCTTTCCTTCCAGCTTCCTCTTCATCATACCTTCGATATTTTGAACAACATATGCACAAGCCATCAGGTCTTCAAAATATAGTTATTTGAACCATGGGGCCAATAAGGTTACGATACTAAAGACGAAACTTGTTCGATAGCACCCATCCATTATTGATTTCTTTCAGGAAGAGCTTATGTACCTCCATCACTAAGGGTTCATCAGTCACAACTGTATTGCGTTTTGAAGCATGCAGTGCACTAATGGGATTATTTTACTGTAGGTTTAATATACAGGGCGAGTCAAAAGTCCTTGGACACCTTCGTGGGCGAGTCAAAAGTCCTTGGACACCGTCATAAGTTGGAAGAGTGAAGGGAAAACTGAAAAGTGATGATGGGAACAGAGGTTTGATGTGGGGCCCAACTTTTGGAGTGAATGTCATTCATGGCCGCCATCTTGAAATCCACCATTTTGGATTGAAGTCATTATTTTAAATGGAAAGGTGGGTGTATGACACATCAAATAACGCTCGCTTGAGCTCAGGAATTTAGTGGTGTAATTTGTTTTTGTCTATCTTGTACCGTTTAGTAGTCATTAATGTTCAAAGTTACCTTGATACTGACTCATATGCTGAAAGCATACATGATTTGAGACACCTGGAGGAACGCATACAACACGCCTGTGACCAACTTTCAGGAGACACTCTTTTACGTGTGCAGTCAGAGTGGTTGCGGTGACTACACGTGTGCATTGTACGGGATGGACAACATGTAGAACATGTGTTGTAGCAACTTTGAACATTAATAACTTCTAAGCTGTACAAGATAGACAAAAACAAATTACATCACTAAATTCCTGAGCTCAAGCGAGTGTATTTGATGTGTCATACACCCCCTTCCCATTTTAAAAAAATGACTACAATCCAAAATGGCGGATTTAAAGATGGCGTCCATGAATGACATTCACTCCAAAAGTTGTGGCACCACATCAGACCTCTGTTCCCATCATCACTTTTCAGTTTTCCCTTCACTCTTCCAACTTATGAAGGTGTCAAAGGACTTTTGAGTCGCCCTGTATATCCCCAGATATTTATTTAGTTGCATCTTCAACTCCACTTAACCTGTCGGCCATTATTTTGTGTACTTTTAAAGAGCACATAGAGCAGGCAAAGGCTATGGCTATGCGAATGTCGTATCATTGAGGTCCATCCTACAGTGGCGAGACATTTCAAGGAAATTGTAGTTTTTTGTAAAAGAAAAAATGTATTGTGGTTTTGTAGGTTACAAACTAACGTATAGCGATAGAATTTCCTTATTTTTGTTTTGTTTTAAAACAAATCCTATCGCTTCGAAAAAACGTGTGCGTTATTCTGATGTATCGAATGAAATAAATCGATGCATCGTTAAACATCGAGAGTAACCGATGGATTAAATTGATTCGATGCATCGAATAGTAAATATCGATGTTTCGATAAATCGATGTATATCGAGCATCACTAATCATCTTTATTTTTTTTTTTTTCCACCAGGTAACAATCTGATATTTTGTAAAGCGCTATTAGCAGCAGTTGGTAACAGTTATCGGAAAAAAGCAATTAATGGCCTGATTTGTGATGAAATGTAGCAGTTGTTTTACGTATTCACTGCGCCGATAATTCAGTGACTCCAACTTTTTAATGGATACCGTGACACAAAAGAACTCACTCTCTCACTTTATCATACAATATTTAACTATCACCAGTATCAAGTTATCAAGTGTTTACACTCGTTTTGACCATATCTTAAGAGCCAATCTTTTACTTACATTGCACTTTGAAATCATGTACAGTCGGGAATGCAATAACAGAGAACCCTAGTCTTTTATCAAACATAAATCCAGCCACATTTCACATAAAATCAGAGCAAGAAAAGAATTCAAAGTCCCAAATCTTGGGTCCAATAATGCGTAGCTTTAGCAAGATAACCAAAATAGTACTCCGAATTTACAAAATGGTAAAAAAAAACCCTTGCGACAAAATTATCAAATTTTCTTCACTTTTATTTTCTTCCTGTACTGTAGAAGCAGTTTTCCCCCCTTTATGGCTTCATCCACGCCTTGTCGACATCATTAAAAGCAGGAAAGGATTGGGGACTAGGCATGAAAAGGAATTTGGCAATGACAGTTTGGAGAAACCATCCAGGAATTAGGAGTAATTTCGAGAAACCACGGAAAATTGAAATATGTATAATCGGACAGGCATTTTAACCCCCTTTCTACCAAATGCCAGACCAAAGCACTCACTCACAAGACTAGCGCGACGCTACGCCTTTTATGTCTAAACAAAGAGGGCGCAAATATCGTATGCTTTCAGTTACACTGCTGCATTGTTGCCATAGTCATCTTTTCACTCTCAGCTCTTCCATCAATATCTTTTCATGCAAATTCACCAATATACGTCTTTTACATTCCCAGGATTCTCTTACGGACCACCTGTCCTCTAGCGAGACCTATTTCAGCTCCTTTATAATATGAGATACTGAATACAACTACAACACTTCTCTCCAATAAATGAAGGATTTTGAAACCTTTTCCTCTCACTTGCCCAATGTCAATTCGTTAACTTTATCATCAAATGTTATTCAATGATATTTAAATTTCAAGTATTCAATAAGAACTTTGATCCCCACCCCACCATCATAAGCAACCTTAGATTTTGAAGTGAAAATTTCTATAGGCATGTTAGGCGATATTTGGACGCTTTGTGGATGGGCAAAAATCTTATAAGGTCACGTGACCAACATGCTAAAATAGCAGTATATCTGTAGCTATAAGTATGACATATTGCGCTTGGACAGCAGCGAAAGTATAGATTATAATTGTATCTTGTAATATAAATTTTTTTGGAACTGTTTTTTTTTATACAATACACAGTTTTTATCCGATTTTGATGGAACTTTGCATACGAATACTTTAAAACAAATAGAAAAACACTGTTTTCGTTTGATTTACTGAAACCTAAACACTCTCCTCCTTGCCCCCTCACCTTAATTTCTAACACCGTTTTTCATACAAACTCAAAGTTTTTATACAATTTTGGTAGTAGTTAGCACAAGTATCCTTCAAAACAATGTGGTATGGTAGCTCGGCAGTTAAAGCACTTACTTCTCTCCGGTTGCGGGTTCATATCCCGCTGTGAGTAGCAAGTTTTAGGAGCTGTATTTGATTATATGAGCTACGCCGAGGCGTTCCGAGGTTCTGATTCCAGGTTTAACTGCAGGCCCCTGAAGAAAGAAGGAGCCTTTTGTGTCCGAGACAATAGCTTGGTAAATTTCTGGGAAGATTCGAAAAATCTTCGGGTTGTGGACTAAGTTAATTTTTTAGTTTTTGAAGAAAACTTCTTTACGTGCGTTGATCGATTTTTGGATGGGTAAAATTTTATGAGTTCGCTTCACCGACATGCTGTTGTTAACAGTATATCTCCAGTGTTCTGTGGCTCGGTGGCTAACGCATCTGACTGGGAAACGAAAGGTTCCCTTGTCGAAACCCTGTCACGGCGGGGATTTTCATAGACCATTAACCCGACCTTCACATCTGGAACAGCTTTCTGTAGTATGTGAAGTACGCCAGAACGCTTTCGTGGTTCGGACTCCACGGTAAACTGTAGGTCGCCAGTGCTGGTAGCACTATGAGATTAGGCTAAGTCGGCTAAGAAAGGGGCCAATGCGCAGCCAATAGAAAACCTGTCAACAGGTTATTATTACCACACGGAATTATTATTATATAGTCTATCTGTAGCTTTAAGTATGACGTATTGCGCGTATGATATTGATATTTTTAAGTTTTTAAGTATACACTTCTGTCGTCAGTCCACAATGACTACCAATTGGTTTACTTTTTAATATTTTTTAAAAAAATCTGTGTACCTAATCAGCTGACATTACTTTACAAACAGAAACTACCGACGACCTAATACATATATGATGATTCTAAAAAAAGATGCATGCAACGAACTACAACAAATAAAAAATATGTTGATGGATGAAAGGGAATCAGAAGTAAAAAATTCTTATCATGGAAATATCTAATGTACACAACCAGCAAGGAACATATCAACAATTGGCGCCGGGCATCCAGATTTGGGTTTTTCATGGTTTCCTAAATCACTCCAGGCAAATGCCGGGATGCTTCCTTAAAAAAGACCATGGCCGAATTCCTTCCCATTCCTTACCCCCATCCTTTCCCGTCTTAAAGACCTCGCTGTTGAGAGACGTAAAGCAACTAAAAAAAAAAAAAAATTGGCGAATTATCTATGAATGCTGAGGAATCCGTCTCATTCATTAATACACACACTACAATAAATATGGAACACATGTAGCCAACTCAAAGCAGGTAGGCCTATAAGGATACTGATCGTGCGTCTTCTTAAGGTACTTGAAATCTTTGAGACAGGATATCGCCCATATGCAACTAGTATCGTTCTCGAAAGCAATCCACACAACAATTCCAGAAATAAAAGGATCCTATATGGCTAAGGATTCGTTACTAACATCTCTTTCGTTGGAAGCAATAGACTGAAGATAGAACTAAAGAGTCCTGAATACCCTCATATACTGGTGCCAAGTACTTTCTTCCAAAAAAATAATACAGATTTATACATTTACAATAAGGTGCTTAATAAGCAGGGCATAATTTAAAACACTAGTTGCTCCATAAAAAAAAAGGAAATTATCGAAGTCGTTTATTATGGTTTCCATGATTCCACATTTACAAGGAGGCATCTGCAACAAAAGACATCAGTCTACCTTATACAGTACTAGAAACATGTCTCATGGTCTCTGAATCACAAATGTTGTTCTAAAGACGTCTATCTTTTTGATTCTGTCATTTGTCTTTCAATTAGTTTGATATAATCCTTCATTTCATATCACCAAACCCGTGACAATTTACTTTCTTAAATATGTGCTTTAAATATTTTAATCATTGTCTTTCTTGACAGTGCTTTCCTTCTATTGTTCCTTTTACGAATATGATAACTAACGTCCTATCTTAAAACATGATCCACTTAATCGACCATCATTTATAAAACACATTCATTCAGTATTTGGTCTAAATTTTCAAGGCTCTTCTGTAGCTACACACATCATAGAATTGATAGTATTGAGTAGGCGCATAGATCTTGCTGCCTGGTGGAAGAGATTAACTCGATCCTTAAGCTTTGCGGTTGAACCATATGTGAAGACATCTTTGATAAATTCTTTTAATATCACTGAAAATATTTCAATATTGTTCAACCATATTCATAATGTTCAAATATTCTTTTCACGTCCATTCATCTTTATGAAGTGGGTGAAATGAATGTGATCTAAGTGGCTCTATAAACCTCTTAAACCTTTGAATATCCACTTCAGATTCATAAAAGATTTGAAACCATCTGAATTTCTCTACACTGAAATTACTCACAAGCTTAAAATTTAGTTTGCATTAACCAAAGCTGCATGTTTATTTGGGATATGTGAAAGGAGAGCCATTTTTAGGTCGTGATGGAAAATAACATTGATTGAACACCACGGTTTATTTCCTGATTGCAATGCCATCGGAATAACGTATTGCACAAAACAACTAAAAACATTAAAGAATAACAATGTAGTATTTCGGCTTTAATAAGAGAGTAAATAATACAATGCGAGATCGGTGATAATTCAGTTATCAGTATTGTGTGTAATCAAACCTACCTTTCTCAGAAATCTTATTATCAGATAACAAAGATATTTGGCTGTTATTTCTGCAAGTCACTATGATGAACAACATGAGCCAGAAATGGTCTTTAGCCTTGGTGTAACGTCGCTGCGCCTTCGTGATCATCTCGAAATTATCATATTCTTAAATATAATGCGCAAAGTTTTTTGATCCACTCACGGAATAAGTCTGAAATTCCTTCCGTATCCGAACATGAAATATCAATTCTTGTTCGTTACTACCAGTGTCACGACATTATAAGTGATCATTAACAATTATCCTTCCATTTTCTGACTATCCCAAATTACGTTCTGGTTTAAACTACTAGACAGAGCCATTGAGTCGAATAATAGGCCAATATCATATTTACGGATCCATATGATCGTTGTCCTGGTGGCTCAGTGGTTAAGGCGCAGGACTTTTGAGAGTTGTGTTTATTATATGAGCGATGCCAGGACGCTCCGTGGTTCGGATTCCACGGTAAACAGTACGTCCCAGAGGAAAGTAACTGGCCGTCCTACCTTTGACACAATGGCTTAGTATGCCTCCTTCGCGAGGATCCAACCAACCATCGGGCTGTGAACTAAGTTAAGTTATGATCGTTGTTTATGGTTGCATAATCCTTGCTGACAATGTCCCAATTGATCGATGGTTTCTGTTTCAAAAACACCATAATCTAAACCAGTGGTAGCCAACCTTTTCAGCAGCCAGGCCAAATTTTAGAAATGGAATTTTCAATCGGGCACACGTACTACTTTCTTCGAAAAAATACTTGAATTTTTTATGAAGGAAAAAAAATCATTAGAAATGAAACATGAAATATTAAAAATATAGTTATTTTAATGCGTTGAAGTAGAAAGAAGTGGTGCTGAGTGTTGTAATGTCTGATATCACCATTGAAAGTTAAAGTTTATGAATATAATGATCCAGCTCCGCGGGCCGCAAGGTGACCTACCCGTGGGTTGGCCATCCTTGATCAAAACTATCAATTTTTAAAACATTCTAATTTACACCGATCAGTATTCCGTCAGACTTCCTGTTACTTGGTTCATTAAGCTGCTGCCACCGAATCTAGGCGATGACTTCTGGCCTGGTCTTCTCAAGAAAGCTGGTTCATTTCCGATTTCAGCTACACACATTATCTCCCATTCGCTATCAACAAACCGTTTCCGTCTTTAATGGCCTCGGTATCGACGAGCCGTAAAGACCTAATCCAGATTTTTCTTTTCCCGAAAAACGTCATAAGTTTTATATTTCCACACTTATTTTTAATGTTGGATACTCTTCAAACAAAATAGGACCTTAATTACCGCGTCTCCGACGAGTATTACAGCCCGAACAACTACCACCACAAAAAACAAATGAACGGTTACTCTTTAATCTGAGGATTCCTGTCAAATATAGAAGCTGATTTACAATACATTGTAAGGAAAGCTAATTTCCACAATTAATTGACTCATTGTCATACATTGTACGGTGTTCCAACTTTATTCAACGTCATGGATTTTTAATCACCAGTGAGGAAATATAGCTCATAGCCGTTGGTCTGTCTTCTAAAGGGACCGGTTCAAATCCAGCCTCCAACATTTTTCTTTCCTACGAAAAATTTTCGTTTTGTATGTCCCATTGAGTTCGAAGAAAACTACTTGTTCGAGAAATAATGAATGAATCCACAATAGAAGCGACCTGGCAGTTTAGAGAGTTTTACGAAGAAATTTGAATAAAAATAAAATAAAAATAACGGAAACTTTGAAGACTTTGACAACTTGCTACTCGTGGATCTGCTCGTTTGATGGTTAGACTGCCAATCTTGATCTGAGCTCTCTTTGTTCCCAAAATTCCACCGCATCTGGGTTTATTTTAAGTGTTATGGATGAACAGCATTCCTGATTTTAGTAGAATTACTATCAAGCATGAACAAATCATGATTGTTTACAGAAACTTTCATCTGCTCATGGTACGAAACTGAAGAGCTAACAAGTTGGTCTCGCATTGCACGAGTCACCGGTTCGAATTAGATCGTGGGCATGGGTTATTTTGGTGTTGTATCAGTTTTATACTTAAATTAATTGAAGCAAGAAAAAATGGAAATTGAATCATACAAACGTTGAGTTAATTAAAATCCTGAAAGTGACTATTGTTGTGTAGCTAAATGCAATTTTAAATAATAATAAAAAATATAAGATGTTAGGTAATAGTGATAAGGAACGAAAACATGTAGGCAGTAAGATGATTAGGTTGAAGGGGCTCTCCATTGTCGCCAACAATCTGGTGTCCAAGGTGGCCTCTTGCAAGGTTATGAATTATCAGCACATAGCTAAGCTCTTTTTAAAAGCAGCCTTCACTGTGTGGAATATCCAGTATCTCTTTTCTCGTCTTCAGCGCAGCCAGTAGTATATGCCTTGTCATGGCCGACCAACTCCAAATCAAATATACTAAGGTAAATACTCCTTTACTGTTCCTTGAACATATTTAACTATCAAAGTAGAAAGTGAATAATTATGAAATTCTTGAAACATAACTTTAGTGTCACCGTTTACTATAATTCTTTCTAAAGCTAACAACCTATGACAAAAAATATTTTTCTACTGATTTTACGTTTAATTCTTAGTTTATAAGCAGCAGTAACGAATTAGCCATGCAGAAGGAGTTCGTTTCAGCGATCTATGGAAAACGGATACTCAAATTCATTTCCTCTTATGAGTTTCCTTCCTCCGTCGCCAGTTGGTTATAGTACAGTAAATGTTTTTTTCCATATACGACGCTATATTGAATAGATGAATATAGGTGTTTAGTAATTGTATGTTTTGACATTTGCGGTGGATTTGAGCGTGTTTGGGGTCCTGGGAAAGCAGCCTATATATATATATATATATATATATATAAAGATGAATGTATCTTTGTTTGTTTGTTTGTTCTGCATACAAATCCACAGTTTTCATCCGATCTCGATGTAACTTTGCACACTTATCCTTTGAAACAAGGAGAAAAATACTGTCCACATTTGGTTGAAAAATTATCTGTATAAATAACACATTTTGTCTCATAACCTCGAAATACGGCGATAGACAGACACGGTGAATATGGACGTATCCGTACCGTGTTTCCGTGTAGTGGACTGCCAGCTCAATACCTAAAGCCCTTGCTTACGAACGTCGGAGTCTCCGGTTCAAATCTCCGTGGAGGCTAAGATTTTTAAAAATTGTTTTTGATCGTAGGAGTCACAGTTGGGCCGTCGGTTATTCGGATTGAATTATAAACTGTAGATATCACAAAGGTAGGGGTGCAACCTGAGGCAATTCGTAGGTAGTCTTGCAATACAGTAGATGTACACTTTTTTTTAAGTTATATTGATCTATCAGGGGTGATTCGTAGTCAGTGTGTGTGTAAACTGCAGTAGGAATACTATAAATGCGGAAGTAAGTCTCTGTCTTATGTTACGTTTAGACAATTAAATGCCTATACCGATATTGACGGAATTTAACGAGAAAATCTGTAGGGAGGGCACTGGACTTTGTTTGTTCTTCATACAAATCAACAGTTTTCATCCTATCTCGATGAAACTTTGCACACTTACCCTTGAAACAAGGAGAAAAATACTGTCTACATTTGGTTGAAAAATTGTCTGTATAAATAACACATGTTGTCTCATAACTTCGAAATACGGCGATAGACAGACACGTTGGATGTGGACGTCTCCGTACCGTTTTTCCGTGAAGTGGGCTGGCAGCTCAGTGGCTAAAGCGCTGGCTTACGAACGTCGTGGTCTCCGGTTCAAATCTCCGTGGAGGCTGAGATTTTTAAAAATTGTTTTTCATCGTAAGAGTCAGGCCTGGGCCGTAGGTTATTTGGATTGAATGTTAAACTGCAGATATTAGAAACTTACGAGTGCAATGCGAGGCAAATCGTAGGTAGTCTTGCAATGTTGTAGGTGTACACTTTTTTACGTTATAATGATCCCTCAAGTGTTGTTCGCAGTCACTGTGTGAGTGTGAACCACAGTAATCCTTATATATAAAGATAGATGTATGTATGTATGTATGTACGTACGTATGTATGTTTGTTGGTTTGTTTGTTTGATCTGTATAAATAACACATGTTGTCTCATAACTTCGAAATACGGTGATAGACTGACACGTTGGATGTGGACGTCTCCAGACCGTGTTTCCGTGTAGTGAACTGGCAGCTCAGTGGCGAAAGAGCTTGATTAGAAACGTCGTGGTCTCCGGTTGAAATCTCCGTAAAGGATAAGATTTTTAAAAATTGTTTTTCATCGTAAGAGTCAGGCCTGGGCCGTAGGTTATTTGGATTGAATGTTAAACTGTAGATATTATAAAGTTAGGGGTGCAATGCGAGGCAAATCGTAGGTAGTCTTGCAATTTTGTAGGTGTACACTTTTTTACGTTATAATGATCCCTCAGGTGTTGTTCGCAGTCAGTGTGTGAGTGTGAACCACAGTAATACTAATATAAATACGGAAGTAAGTCTCTGTCTTTTTGTTACGTTTTGACGACTATATGGCTATATCGTTGTGATGGAATTTTATAAGGAAAGCTGTATGAAGGGCACAGGATATTTTTTCCAGTATGATTAACAGTTGTAGTCACGAAATTTTGAAATCTTATCGAATAGTGACAGAAATATGTTGGAAATTGATTCTCTTCAAGAGGCAGGTTCGACGGTAGAATGATATAGTGATAGCTTTCCTGTCATATTATGCCGACTCGATATTGTTTGGGACCAATCCTTCGTTACCAACAACTTTTTATATTTAATTCTGACAAAAAAATTCTTAATCCACGCGTACGAAGTCGCCGGTACGAGGCTAGCATATATATATGCTGCCTACTATGAAAGGAAAACAAATAAATTGCATTACATTACATACATTTCTATAGGCTGTCAGTTCAATTAGTCTGCTACTAATTGACTAGGTACTGTCTGCAGATGTGTTTTGAATACATTTAGTGTTCAGTGCCTACTACTACTTTATTTATCTGAGATGTGTAATTCATACAGAGGCTTTTTTTTAATAAAAAAATTATTCTCTAGTGTTTGTGGCCTTCATTGATGGACTTCTTTACAATCTAGATGGTTCAAATACGGTAGGGAAAATGTTTTTGGAGTGATAAACAACAGTCCTTTAATCTACAATATCCATGTAATTGATTAGTTTTATGCTTTACTTTCATAACTTAAAATTTACTTCACAAACAGAAGTATCCTAGGATATTTCGTCATAACTTTGTACAGAATTTTTCACAGATATAATAGATAACTTTTAAAGTAAGGAGACTCTCATTCTGGAGAACGAAATTTCAATTTATGGTCTAACTATTCAAATTTCAGCTGTGCATGGTTTCCCAAAATCAATCCAGGCGAATGACGGAATGGTTCCTACATATCGAAAGCTTGCCTAGCTATTATATATATAGATATAAAAATAGACGTGTGTTTTCCTATATTTCAATTTTCAGCCACCACTACCTAGCACAGATCGCTGGTCTTTGTGTGTGGAAGTGGCATGGAGTTTCGTGTCTTGTACAACGTTGCCCGAATGTCGATAGCTGTGGGGATCATGGAGGAAGGAATACCTTCCTCCATGGTGGTGATGTGGGAGATATGATGGTTAAAAGTGATCGATGCAGGGCATTTTCGTATTTCCACCAAAGACATATTTCTCCGTATATGTCTGTGGTAGTGGTATCGTGTCTCCTATCGTGTACTATGGTGGTTTGATGTCGGTAGCTATGGGGCTGTGGGAGATATGGTTCGAATCCTACTGCTGGAATAAGTTTGTATCATTCGAAACTTGATGAACAGAGAGGTGATTAGGGATAATTTCTAATCACCAGGTTGAGTACCAAACGCGTGCGTTAAATCCTAAACCACTTCTCAGTGCGCAGGGAAGGCATACGACACTACTGATAGTGTTTAGGGTGTGCCCATAAACTAGGTGGTTCGCTTTAGTGGGGAGGAGGGGTTGGCTGGGATGCTACGTTGAGCTACGTGGGGGACGGGATGGTTCCGAGCCAAGCCAAGCCACGTAGCTTTTCATTCATATTATATTTCACAGTTAAATTAAGGTATAGAACACGCAACATCAAATGAATATTTATTTCCGTCATTTAAATATCTCCGTATGTAATTTACGATAGTTTGACAAGAGAAATAGCACAAAATTTCTTTTGAAATCAATAGGGAAAACGCTAAGAGACACGCTGAGGGAGGAAGGGGGGGGGGGGGGAAGTGTAGAGTCAAAGGCCTAGTGAGGTAACGTGGGGGGGGGGGAGAGGGTTCACTGGAAGCCAAAAGGGAGCTACGTTGTTTATTCCTTTTTATGCTTATGGTATTACGCCTCGTCAATGGCGAGGTAATTAGAAGCGGGATGGGACTGGGGACAAGGAACGGGAAGGAAATCGATCACAGCCTTTTGAAGGAAGCATCCCGGCATTCGCTTGGAGTGATTTGAAGAAACGATGGAAAACCTAAATCTGGTTGCACGGGCGGGGATTCGAACCAACGTCCTCCCGAATGCGAGTCCAAAACGTTAACGCGCTCACCCACCACGCTTGGTGCGTATTTTATGGGCACTCACTTATTAGTCCGTGGGTTGGGCACGTAAACTTCGCAGCCCTATGTGTTCCTTTCGGAAAAGTAGATCAGAATAGCCTAGTATTTGGTTTCATCCACTCCTATCTAGGATTCAGTCCCAAAACGGAGCCGTCGCTCAACCGTCTGTTGCAAGCTTACAACTCGTAAAAATAATAAGTTTCACTCTTCAAAGTTGCAGATGATATGTGTATGTTTCGTTGATCCAAAACTAAATATCGTATTTAAAATTTTGAAAAATTAGATTCTGTTTGTTACATGAAAGTAAAGGATAACAAAAAAAGATCAATCGCAGCCAGGGGCGTAGCTGTGGGAGGGCTAGGCGGTGCCGTGCACCGGGGCCCCTAAGCTCAAAGGCCCCGATGCTCAGAAGGCCCCAAGCTCAGGTGCTCCCAAGCGCAGCTCAGGGGGCCCTCTAAAGCTCCCAGCGAACCTCACAAGACTTGGTAGAGCTTAAAAAAATAAAAAAAGTCGCTCATCTGGCCTGAGGACCCAAAATATTTTTTGCATCGGTTCCCTTGTTAACCTCGCTACGCCACTGATCCCAGCGTGTGAGGTGCTGATGTTTAGAATTCAACTAAAGGACTCAGATGTTTTCTTTAAATTATTTTTCACTGTAAAATGAAGACATGACTGGATGTCAAAGTTGTCAATTTTGGAACATTTTTGATGCCGAATCTGACTCGAAAACGCTAGTACCTAATAACTTGAAATTTGCTCCAATATCGACTACGTTGTATATTTAAACTGCAAATGCTACAAACACTTCAAATCTGTAGGCCTCGTATCCACTTGAGCACGCTCAGGCGAATGAGCCGCTCAGTGAAGCGAGCGGCTCAAGTGTGGACGCCTGAGCACGCTCGCAACGAACAACAGCGAGCGCGCTCAGGGCGAGCCGATCGTGTGTCGGTATTTTGGAATGCTCAAAGGCGAGCCAGTGTTTGTTCGGCGCTCAGTGTGGACGGTATTTGGTGGTTTCCACAACGAGCGCAACCATGTGGGACAATGAAATTTGCCTAACTCTTATTGATGCGTATGAATCCAAGAGGGTGTTATGGGGTAGCTCATATAAACAGTATTATAATAGAACTAAAAAAGAAGATGCCTGGCGTGAAATTAGCGAGGTATTAAAATATAGTGTTGATTATGTAAACAAAAAAATAACAAGCCTGCTAGGATCGTTCAGGTGAGAACGATCAAAACAGAAGAGAACTTCTATGACGAGAAGTGGTAAGTCTTTTTTCAATAGTTTTTCTCACAGCTGAACGCATTTTGAAGGAATCTGGTATGTACCAGGGAGGAAGGAAATATATGGAGACGACGCAAGAGACCTTCACCACGCATTGAAGTGAAGCATGGCGGAGGAGAAGTAGGGGGGCATGGCCGGAGTGGAGGGGGCATGGCCGCTTCCATACAGACACGGGGAATATGTACAAAAACCTCAAGGGGACTCTAGGATAAAGGTGACGCCGCAATCTGGTGATGGATTATTATGTAACTCGATATGAAAAATAAAAAATGAAGAATAAAATTTTTTGATATCCTGCTTAGTTTTCGAGATATTCTGTACCAAATGTGAAATGGTTTTGGTTGAATTTCAGAAGAAAAAATTGGTCAAAGTCAAATTTGATGATGGATTCTTATTTAAAAAGACGAGACAAATGAAAAATAAAGAATAAAAATTTCGATATCTCACCTAGTTCTAGAGATATACTGTATCAAAAGTGAGGTGTCTTGAGTTGAAATTGAGAAGAAAAATTTCTCAAAAGTCAAATTTAATGATCGATTCTTATGTAACACGACGAGACAAATCGAAAATAAAGAATAAAATTTTTCGATATCTTGCTTAGTTTTCGAGATATACTGGGAACATCGCAATTATTTGGAAGCGCAATATCGCCGCTGCCGCCACTGCGCATGCGCGAGCATTCTTCACCAATTTAACATCACTTCTCCTCCATATATTTCCTTCCTCCATGGTGTGTACTTGCTTCGGATGCTGAAATAGGACATACTTTTCATGATTGACAGGGCGCTGCTAGTTGCCTATCATTGATTATACAGTCGCAAATACATATGAACTATACTTTCATTATTTTGTTTCAGCACAAGATGAAGTTTATGTGTCAAAATTGTTTTTCTTTCGATCGAAAGAAGTTTGTAATGGATAAATGTGAATCAAATTAAACAAGAGATAGTTACAATGTAAGTTTATTTCTTTATCGGTTACATATTTGTAACTAAAATAATACGGTATTGCCAAGGTAATTCAGAATTGGTTATAAAATGTCTGGCGATATGCAAACGAGTTTCTTAACTTTGATTGGAAGATCTTCTAGGTAAATGTGGCAAAGCAGAGAAAGACCGTAATAGCTCATCGCTTCTAAATGAACCCGGAATAAACTCACCGTTTTGTTCCCTGTCGAAAGTCACAATTGGGCAGTAGTTTTTCGAGTATTTCAACGATTTCGCTTCTAATTATGCTAATGTGTGATAACAATTACAATTGAAATCGCATTATTAATGTCTACCACCATCGGTTTACGTAATACTCTAAAAACTGATGCAATAATGCCAAACACATTTTCGACAATTCGTCGAGTTCTAGAATGTCGATAATTGTAAATACTTTCAAGGGAAACTTTCATAAATGCCGCAGCTGCCATACGCACACATGACGACATGTCAATAGCCGAGCGTTTACCAGAGACAATATGGCGTTTACTGAGCGCTGGCACCAGGCTCGTTCGACCAAAATTTCCTTTTACTTGAGCACTCTCAAGCGAGCGCGCTCAAATGAATGAGCGGCTCATTCGCCTGAGCGTGCTCAAGTGGATACGAGGCCTAATATACCGTACTGTGACAGTTTGCGAGAAACTTAAGCAAATGGTTTTATTTTGAGGCTGCTATGACATACATTAATATAATTTTATTTAAAAACTAGATGGTACCCACGACTTCGTTCGTGTTTGTAAAGAATTTGTATTGACAGCTACCGACATCTAACAACCATAGTGTACGACATGAGATACGATTCTACTACCATACACAAACACCAATGCTCTATGTTATGTAGTTTTGGCAGAAAAGTGACATTTGCGGAGACACATGTCTTTCGTCGAAATACGAATAATCCTTGGTCGGCCACTTTCAAACACCATATCTCCCACACTACCACAGTTACTGAAATTCGGCCGATCTTGTGATCGAAAGGCGACTCTGTGTTAGTACCACACACAAACGCCAGTGATCTGCGATAGATAGTTTTAGCTGAAAAGTGATACACCATGACACATGCGTCTTTGGCAGAAATATGAAATTGCCGCAGGTCGACCACTTTCAACCCCCATATCTCCCACACCGCCATAGCTACCGAAATCTAACAGCCATAGTGCATGACAGGAGACACGATTCTACTACCACACACAAACACCAATGGTCTATGCTATGTAGTTGTGGCAGGAAAGAGAAGTATAAGAAGACACAAATGTTTGATCGAAATATGAAAACGCCATGCATTGGCCAACTTTAATCATCATATCTCCCACATCCCCACAGCTATCGTCATTCGGCCAACGTTGTGCACGACAGGAAACTTCATGTTACTTCCACACACAAAGACCGGTGATCTGTGTTTGGTAGTGGTGGTTGAAAAGTGAAATACATGAAAATACACGTCTATTTTTATATATATATATATATATATATATATATATATATATAAGATTATGAAGCACCAATCCTGGCAAATCCAGTGAGTTAAAAAATTCTGGTGGATAGTTGACGACATCATCTTGGTTAGTTGCGCAATCAACTGATTTGTATATCCTTAATTCACCGGAAATTTCATTTTGAATTTCGAAATTTATTTAATTAACGTCCGTGTTTTTGTCTCTGTAATATAGTTCGGTCGTTCAACCAAAAAATTGACGGGAAATGTAATGCAGCCACTCAAACCGTTTACAGGGATTTTGTCATTACCAATGCCAATGAGTTGTTTTGAAACCATTTCTTCCGATCAATCATTTTGCAATTCCAAAGATAATCATAAAGCACCTTTGTTTTGTTTTGATTGACTGGCAGTAATATTATTTTCGTTGATGACACGCAAACCTTTTTTTTCCTTCGAACTTTATTTTGGGCAGGCATAGATTAATATCCATACAGTCTAATCAACTTGAAGGCATACCAGAGCTAATCCTAACACGCCTTTGTTTTGTTTTATTTTGATTGGCTGGTTTGTATTGGAAAAGAAAAGTGTTTATTTTACTATTTTCCTCGCAATTTTTACGTTTCTTCTCTCCATAAGAACCTTCCTTGTGGATTAATGAAAATATGAAGGAAAAAATAATTTGCCGAATTGGTCGAGCCGTTCTCGAGTTTTGCACTTAGCAACACATTTGGCGATTCATTTTTATTTATATAGAAGATTTTAAAAGTTAGAAAGTATTATTAGTCGCAACCAATTCAATTACCATGAATTCTACCCGAACATAGTTTAAAACGAATGGAACCCATCACCACAAGGCTTACCACATTCTTAAAATAATAGGATAAGTGTGGCTCGATCGTCAGACGATAATGCATATTGCTTCTCAGCTGAAATACCAGTAATCGATTTTGCTTTTTAGTTATTCTTAATATTGCATCCTTCTAAACTGATGCATTCTATTTTCATAATCGAAACTTTCGTGGTAGGTGGCATGGGTATAAATGTAAACACACTGACCAAATAAACACACAAATGGTTTTCGAGAGAACGAAAATTTAAAAGCAACCAAGAAAATGCCACGCACGGAGGAAATAATGATAACACGTACGTCAGTGATATTATTTTCGCTGATCTCACGCAGGCATAGAATAATATCCATAGAGCCTATTCAACTTGAAGTCATACCAAAGATAATCCTAACGCGCCTTTGTTTTGTTTTGATTGAGGGAAAAGAAAAGTGTTGTTTTTACTATTTACCTTCCAGTTTTTGCGTTTTTTCTCTCCATAAGAACCTTCCTTGTGCCTTAACGAAAATATAAAAAAAAGAATTAGCCGAATTGATCCAGGCGTTGTTGAGTTATGCGCTTACCAACACATTTTGCGATTCATTTTTATATTATAGATGCTCTATAATCGTAGTGCTCTACATTTAATTGTATCGTATTTAATTGTAACTGAATGATAGTGTTAACATCGTACACGGCAACTGGGCTCTGGCAGAATGGCAATATTCTCGAGCTTGCAGCCGCGTCAAATTTACGTGTCGAGTGTCCACATCTTCTCCCTCATTTTCAAACAAGTGAATGGGCAAGCTGTCGCCGCTGGTGTTCGTTTCGGCGTTACTGCGAAAATGGGAGAAGACAACAAAAGTCGGAACAATGCGGATACGTCATCCAGAATCTTACATCTTTTCGGAGCGCAGCTTCTTTAAGATTTTGATCGCCGAATTCAGTAAGCATCTTGTATCCCTGTGCGCTGGAGATCAAAATTTTAAAGAAACAACTCGCCGGAAAGATGGAACATTAGGGACGACGCAACCGCTAAGGTTCGTCTTTTACTCTCAGGAAATATGAGAACAGTCATGCCATTATTTTGTTACTTTAACGTCTGCATGACAAAAATTTCAATTGTGACAGAATATTTTTACATTATTCGACTTAGATTCAATTGGATTTACAAGTATGACCTTTTTTCCCATTCAGAATCTTCCGGACCAGTGAAATAGCATTTCGCCATCATTTTCTTTCTAACAATTATCGGAAGCGAAACATATAGCACTTCTGTACACCTTATCTAAGCTTCTAGAAACCCCCTGTGATAAGGACTCACTCAGCAGAAAATTACTTGACACGTTGGAATTTTTGCGTAGCTTTATTGTACCTAATTTCTTGTTCTTAGTGTTCTTAGCTTCGTTCCAACACGCAGAATATAATGGCTTTCCTTTATATCGTCTACACTTTCTTGAACAACAATTGGTCATACAGGATTAAGTTAACACGATAATTGGTTCCAATATGTTAAGAAGAGAACTATAAACGTCCTCACTGTTAGACTACTATTCCATATCTGATCATATCCATATCTCGAAACTTCTTATCAGTTTCTTGTTTAACTCCGTAAATACATATGAAGAGATGGGTCTTTGATTGCAAGCAGTATATAGTTTGCTTTAAATAATTTTATGATAGTGAATATCAGTACTTCTCCATTAATTAGCAAAACACATCGTTTACCGGTATTAACAAGAAGATCTTGTTACACGTTGACGAGGAACCATGAAATCTATTTTCATTAGTTCTGAACAATCGCTATTGATACAAACAAATTAGAATTTTACCTAGCCTGGCGAGAGAAAAGTTAAAGTTTGGGCTTGCCATAAAGGAGAACATGGGTTCAATCATCGCTTTAGTCAAGCGAATTTCAGTTTTTCATCGTTTGGGAACGTCCATAAACCACGTAGCTCCATTTTGACCTCCTGTGAATCCCCCTCCCCTCATGTAGGAAATAGGTTTTTTTCCCCTTTTGATCCCAGTAAGCGTTTCGTACTGTTTTCTCTTGTCAGATTATTATAAATTATATACATAGATAATTAAATGAAGGGAATAAATATTCACATGCTGCTGTGTGTTCTGTACCTCATTTTAATTGTGAAAAATGATATGAATGTAAAGCTACGTGGCCTGGCTCTGAAACCCCCTCCACCCCACGTAGCTTTCTAGCCAACCCCTCCTTCCCCTAGACCTAGCCACGTAATTTATGGACACTCCCTTTCCCAGTTAAATCACAGGGTGGTTCCTTCAAGTAGCCATGATCAAATTGAATCTTCCCCCTTGACATTTCTTTTTAACAATCCATCGTTTCCGACAGCATAAAACCTCTTTTTTATCCCTATATTACTCAGTCACACCAGAAACTCCCTTCAATTAGATAAAATTGTAATTTAATACAGAATTAGTACGAACTGTGTTTCAATTTTCGTTGAAAAACAATGTTAACTGCGATTTATCTGTCCCTATATAAGAAAAATTTGACTAATAAACTTGCAAAGTAGCCTACAGAAGAGTTACAATTGGGTATTTGACTATTTTTTGAAAATGGTTTTAAATAGTTTATTGATACACGTTATTTAACGAGTACTAATTATTTTTTCACAAAAGTGCTTATTTTACTTAAAATTCAACGTTAAAATTTAGAGGATTTGAAAGCCCGCCAAAACGCTCCTGTGCTGTCTGGCGTGGGCTAACGACACTCGTGACGTCACATGCCCCCAGGCGCTCACTCTACGTAAGTAACGTTTGGTTTGTTTCTCTGAAATTGTGTATAAATTGTTGGATATATAGTTTATAAATAGTGTGTAGTACATCAATATACAACCACAACAATAAAAACTCTCTAAATAAACATAAATGTTCCCGCATTAGCTGAAATAGGAAAAAAAGTCGCTTCAACTTGCTCATAGAAACCCAGACGACATTGCGACTAAGTCGCATATCATTTACTGTATAATTTGCACCATAATTTCTTTGAGATAATGTAGTACGCTGTTTAAGGCGAGTATCAGTAAAGTTAGGGTTCTTAGGTTCGATCCTCGCTTTGGAATATGTTTTGTTATTTGTGAGCGTCTTCTTTAGATACTAGTTGCTGTTGGTAGCGCCGCATATTCTTTTTCTAAAATCCACCAATACATTAATTTTTTCCGAATGTTTCACAAATTTTTAGATAGCATGAGTATTATAAACGTCTGAGACATAACCAAAAAAAACTTCAAAACTAAAACTGGACGTTTCTTGCACACCGATACAAAGTTTTTTTAAAAAAACTGAAAATTACTTGCGCATTAAAAGTAAATACCGCTTATATAGATGCGTTTATGTCAGAAAGGCAACATACAGTTGTATCGTCACGTAAAAATTCCAACAAAAAGTATTCAAAGCGTTCCGGAATTGTTGCGAGATTAGCGTGCAATGTTATTGTTAAAATAAATCCTATTATTCACCGCCGAGTACCTGGGTTATGTTGCAATGATGATATATCTCTGGTATGTTTCAAAATTAAAAGCAGAAGGTTATCTTTTTATAAATGTTTTCTTGTATGACAGCAATTTATGTTTCAAACTGTTGCACGACGTTTTATACTTCTTCTAATAAAAACATTATTCTGTAAAGCAACAAGCGGCAAACAGAAAAGAAATGTACACACGAAAAAAATATTATCCTAATCAAGGTTCGAATAAAGGATCTTCAAATTCCTATAGCATTCTTTAACCCTGCAGCTACCTGGACACCATGGCAACGTTACTTTTCTTTTCGTTAATATTGAACACTTAAACATCACAGTTTCTATGTGCGATGAAGTGAACGCGGTCGGTAAATAATTTTAGTCATTCTTATGAAGGATTTCTGTTAATCTCTAACTTCCAGTTTAAATATAAATGATTCTCGAATTGAAGTTATTACATTCTCAAGCTCCGTAGAATAAAAGTCTGTGGTTATTTCTATAGCTTTGTCCCACAAATAATCTACGGTATTTTTCCGCTGTAGGCTTCTACAAATTGTTCTTCATTTTATATCCAACGCAAAATTTCATTATTAACAAGAGATAACCAGCAACAAATAATTGAAAACTTGGATAGCGGGAAACACTCCTTACGCAGCCGCAGCGCCTACCGGCAGGTGACGTCACTAAAGCGATCTCCAATCCCAGAGCGTTTTCGGTCACGTGACAAGAGGCAAGAAAATTTTGATTTTTATTTCGCTTTTTTAATTAAAACAAACCATCTTTCTTTTCAAATTTAACAAAAATAGCTTCCTTAAGCATTAATCTACGCGAATGACTACAATTTGTAATATATTTTGAATACTGTCAAATAGCCTATTGGTTTGTAGATTCTGGCTGTCGCTATTGTTAATATTCGTAGATAGGAGCGTCACAACTGCAATTTTAAGAAACAAGTTTGCACTGAGGTGTGTGCAAAACTTTCTGTCTCAACTATGACTGTGTGATAATGTCCAGCTCTGGCTTTGCTACATAAAAATTGGTCGCCACTTAGCTTGATCAAACCCAAAACTAAGGAAGGGTAACAGACAATAATGTTCACAAGCTGGTAAAAAAATTATTATATTCGTCAAACTTTAGCAAAGTCAAAAACTGAATTGGCATCAGACAATGTTTCTGAAGATAAAGTTGCAGATTCGAATAACCGATTCGAGCCGGACCAAACCCACATTATTTGAAGTCCAACGAATTATCACATGAAAGTAGAGAAAAGTTTATCTCAAGCTTTTAAAGCTCAGCTTGTTTGCCGACGACCGACACTTAGGTTATACTGACGAACCACATGGCAAAAAGTACTGCTTCAAAACTGCATAGTAATGTTCTAACTGAAACTAGAAAACTTAGCGAATCTACACAGAAGCACAGTAGTGCTCTAAATGTCTTATTGTCCGACTGCGGGAGGACGAGGAAAATCTGGGCTAATATTTATAGAAAACGTCCGTAGGAACGCAAAGACTTCCGCTTTCTCACGAGAATCGTCTGATGACTGATCAGATATCGTATCCCACGCTTGTAATCTTGCATCAGATAATTGACCTTGACAACTAAAATAATTCCATCACTCTGAAATTTTGAGAGTAGCTAGATCTGCTAAAAAGTTTGGTCGCAAAAAAATTATTTTAATGTGATTCCCAAGAACTGTTAATACCTTTCATCATTTTGCAATTATGAAACTGAAACAAATTTTATTTCATCCTTAATTATCTGCGCTTTATCTGATATCACTGAAGTAATGTTTACTATTAAATAAAATTCGCAAACCAAAAAATAGAATCTGACTAATTGCTATTTCAGAAGTTATTAAATCTATCGACTTGAAAGTAGCTTTAAACGATTCTATGTACATCAAAAATGATTATTTGTCAAACTTAAAGTCTCTAACTGCCTTCTTCAATTTATTATTAATTTTTGTAAATATGACTCCAGGTGAATGCTTAAGGCTGATGCAACAGAATATACGTCCTTGATCATATACTTTCTGATAGTAGTAAAAACCTGATTTCTATCTAGAATAATCTTAGTATCAGACTTAAAAATGATATGCAATACTATTCAATTAAACTTGTGTTTCTGAGAACAAATTTTGTCACGTAGTTACAAAATTTATAGGTTACCTGACACAATCTTACGATTAATGTTCTTGCTTTAAAGAAGTGGTGCCAATTTCTAATTTGTTTCGTCCACAAAACTTGGTATAATATTTCGAAATGGTTAGTTATGTCTTATTTTCTTCAGTAGATTAGTGATCGACTAGTCATACTGTCCATGACTATAATAGAAACCGAAAATTATAAATACTTTCAATAGTTAAAATTTAATTGCATATTTGATTAAAAATCCCTATCTGATCTACAACAACTTCATTATTTCCCAGTCGCTTTCTAGTGTGAAATATTATGATAATGCCACACCATACATCGATGTACTGTACTTCTGATTGACCATAACGGGTTCAGTGATTTCATTTTAGTGGCGTGTGTGTGTATTTTTGTGTTGAGGCATTTATTTCACTGTTATTCTATGATCAATTCTTATTACCCGACTGCAAAATTTAAATATACATGCTGTACTGAAGCAGGCTGACCAATCCGTATAGGCAAGTGCGAAGTGTGCAGCGCCTAGACGCGCTTGCTTAAATGCTGAGCATGTTTACTCGAAGATAGGATAATTAAAAAAAAAAATCATGTACTTTGCCGAGTGGCATCTTTTTTTTTCAGCTATGTGGTATGAGTCTCATTCTCGAAAACAGTTAAATTTTAGCGATATTGATTTTGGTGATGCAATTTACCAAGTGACCAGCATATGTTCTAAGTGCAAAATAATTCTGCATAAAAACAGAACAATAGAGTTCTATGCGACTGTAACATTCATTTAGATACAACTTCTATAGTAAATATCATTTGCAGTAAAAAAAAAAGAATGAAGCCTTTTGTTAACAAAGCCAAATATACCATAATACTTTTATTTTTTCATCAGAATTTCATGATCAACACAGTCAAATGCCTTAGAAAAGTCACAGAAAATTCCTACAGGCATTAATTTATCATTTATTCCATCTAGAACATTGTCAGTGAAAGTAAATATAACTTGTTCTACTGAATTGCCCTTTTGGAAATCAAATTGTGATTCAATAAGAATATTTTTATTTCTAAGATGTTGATAAGCGAAGTTGTACTTTGATTTCTCAAACATTTTGGAGAAAGCGGTTAATCTACTACAGTATATAATTTCTTAAGGTCACTCATACACACACCTCGATTGCTATTGGCTGAATAACGATGTAATATGTCAGCCTTTGCTCGCAAAACAGCGACCAGAGATGCCATCAGTAGAAATTCGTGCTTATATTCATAATTTAATAGCAAAGCAACTGCAACCAAATTAATTGCCATAATAATTCATTAAGATTGATTTTGTAGCGTTTCATAGTTAAAAAATACTGATAAATTTTGTGGCTGAAAAAACGTTGATCTGCTTTTCAATAAAATTTTGCTAATGAAAGCAACTTAAAAAAAAACTTTAAAAAAATTAAATTACTCATGGTCTCATGAATGTAAATTGTCATATCAGCTTAGCATAAATTTGCCCTAATGTAGTTGCCTGACAAAATTAATGCATTACAGTTTATTTGCTTTTCGGGAATTTTACTGGCCACTTTTTTTCGATAGTCTTTATTTATGTTCACTGTACGTAAGTTATAGGGTTATTTTAAGTGGACATCAGACCAAAAATGTTGTCGAATCAGCTATTCTGGCAATCCATTTCTTCCGAGTTGCTCTACTATTTAATAATCTGGAATGTGTATTAACTTCTATTGCCATTACGTATACTATGACCAATGATTACATTGTGAGTGTTTGCGCATTCTCAATAATAATAATAATAATAAAACAATGTAATACTTTTGAAGCAAACAGGAATTTTTTAAATTTTGCAGAGTGAACTTTAAGGGGCAAATACAAGTCAAGTTCGTATTTAAGCAAGTTCGAGTCTGTGACCTCTGAAAGAATTATACAATTGCGCTATCGTACCTGTTGGGTATTGCACATTTATATCTGACTTGATCTGGTATCGATTACAGAGAAGAATGTTCTAGTACTTACTATATCTTTGGAGATGTATGTACATCAACGAGCGGTTGTAGTCTGACTGTTTTGAACAAAACATGTATTTATGAATTGTAATGTGTGTGTGTGCCTAAATAAAAGAATAAATTCAGACCGTGTAGTGTGATTAACATAATTAGCATGGTAGCAGATCGTGGTTGACAAAAGGTCTGTGGCTTACGAAAAGGGAAAGTGCTGTCAAAGTATTTAAGAAAGTTTTATTTCAAGTAAAAATGTCGGACTTGTTATTCCGGTTTTTAACGGCGAGGACTATGGAAATTGTATGAAAAGAATAACGATGTATCGAAAGATGAAGAAATGTTATTTAGTGGCTTCAAGAGAGAAAACAAGTATGGATAATGTAGAAACTTGGGAAGAAGAAAATCTGAAGGCAATGGTGTTATTACGAATAAGCAAGTTGAGTATGTGAGTGATAAAGTAAATGCATATGAAATAACGAAAAAGTTCGACGAATTATACTCCAAGGAATCGACTGCACTCCAAATAATTTGTAGATACAAATTGGAAAAAATTGAAGTTAAAAGACTACAATGAAACAGCGACATTTTTTAGTGATTTTGAAAAGACAGTGAACGAATTGAAAGCAGCTGCTGCTAAAGTGACTAAGAAAGAAAAATTAAACTACATGTTAAGAGCTTTGCCGGATTCATTGAGCTACATCTGTGATTTGGTCGATGTTTTGAAAGACATAGATCAAACTGTTGAATTTTTTAAAAGTAAAATTCGATTAATGAACTTGAAAGACAAAGGTGAAAGTGAATGTGTAAAAACAAATGCATTCCATAGTATCAAAAAATCCGCTATGAGTTGTCAGGAACAATTGTTTTGGGGTTGCGGAAGAAGAGGTTATTTCAAGAGAGATTGTCGTCGAAGTGAAGTAAATGAAAGAGGCACAAGGAATCACACCAGGAAGTATCAACGAAGCAGTAGAGGAAATATGTATCTACGTGGAACCTTCAGAGGTCACAACAACGATCAACCGTGGAGCGGAAGTAAGCAGCATGGATCCACAAAAGGCCAGTATCAGCATGGTCAAGAATACCAGCATAGTGAAAGTGCTACGAGCAGTTTTGTAACAGAGGTTAGGACCTTGATGGTGCAAAATAAAATCAACACAGGTAACAAAGAACAGATTAAAGTTGAATAAAGCATTGTATGATTTACGAGAAAGCCCTCGAGCTAGGTACGTATGTTTTGACGATTTTTTTTTGTTTTTTTTTTGAGAGATCTGGATTTTGCAAAATGTGAATTTGATTATTGTCTGCATACTTTGATCGATGGAGATAATGTAATTTATTTAATAATATTTGTGGATGTCCTATTAATTTGATGTAATAGTTGAAAGAAAATAGATAAAATCAAGAATCTGTTGTCGAATTCAAGATGAAAGACTTAGGTCAAACAAAAACCTGTTTAGGAATTAATGTAGATTACAATCAGAAAGAAAATGTTATGAGTTAGGAAAATTACATCAATTCCTTAGCCTCAAAGTATAAAATTGTAATTTCAGAATTGTATAATACACCAATGGAAGTAAATTTAAAGTTAGAACCTGTGAATATGGTATTGTATTAGATACAGAAACTTAATAGGTGCTCTTTCGTACATCAGTTCAGGAACTAGACCTGATATCAGTTACAGTGTTAATTACTTAAGTAGATTTCAGAATTGTTACTGTATAGTTCATTACAAGTATGCATTAAGAATATTAAAGTATTTGTATTTAACGAAAGAGGGTAGAGACAAGGAGAGGTACATGTGAATTGAGATTTTGTTTCGCAAGTAATAGGTAGTAGACATCACACCGAGAAACACATTTTTTTCTTTTGGGTGAACCGTCCATAAACAAAAGCAGCAGAAGTAATTTTAGTTGGCACTATTTAGCTGCGCGTAGTAGTATTCGCGGCTAATGGACGCTTCTGATTGGCTGTGACTCGTTAATGTCAGTGTTTTATTCGCCGCGCATTAATCGTTTAGCACCGAATAAGTTTCGTACAAAATACTATAACTGATGTTAAAATATATATGTTTTATTTTGCTGTAAAATATTTCTTTTTGAAACTCATTTCTTTTATCTTGTAAACTCGATTCGTAATATTGAATTAATGACATCGTTAGCATTTAGGTCGTAATGCAGCATAGCCCACAGCAAAACGGCACGATATTGCGGATACCCAATTTCCATATCGTATGTATCGCTGTTACTATAGTCCAGGCTGCATTACAATATAAACTCAATTGACGAAATCATATTTTAAAATATGCGATACGGTCGGAATGCATCCTGGACCATAGTGAAACGTAACCACAGCACCTGATATTGCGGATATCCAATTTTTAAATCGTATCAATCGATGTTACTGTGATCCACGCTGCATTGATATTTAAGCTTAAACTATTATTAAAGAAATCATATTTTACAAATATGCGATTCGGTCGTAATTGCGCCTGGACTATAGTGAAACGTAACCATAGCACTTGATATTGCGGATATCCAATTTTTAAATCGTTTCTAACGCTGTAACTGTGGTCCAGGCTGCATTACACCCTAAACGCAATGGCTTATGGACGAAACCATACTTTGTAAATATTTTATTTCGTATGCATGATTTTAATAACCATTTTAGAAACGCGAGGAATGGAATAAAATTTAAATCAATGGATGTGGGATTAACAGACTCGATACTAGTTTCTACGACCTTTCTCGTTAAATGGAGAGAGTTTGCAAGGAAATTTTATTACTCAGTAAACGATTAATAACTACAATACGCGGATTAATACATACATTAATCAACTGACTGGTATAGATCACGGCCAATCCGAAGCGTCCATTAGCCGCGAATACTACTACACGCAGCTAAATAGTGCCAACTAAAATTACTTCTGCTGCTTTTGTTTATGGACGGTTCACCCAAAAGAAAAAAATATGTTTCTCGGCGTGATGTCTACTATCTATTACTAGCGAAATAAAATCTCAATTCACATGTACCTTTCCTTGTCTCTACCCACGAAAGATTTGAAATTAAATATCTGTAGAAATGAAAATGTAAAAATTTTGGATTGCTATGTAGATGCAGATTGGGGAGGTGATAGTGTAGATCGAAAATTCACGTATGGGTAAGTAATTAGAGTGTTTGGAAATTGAATATTTTGGAAATCGAGAAAACAAGGAGGTGTCACTAAATCTTCCACTTTTGTCAGAACCTGTTTCTGAACTCAAGTTTATTTTGGATTTATTAAAAATTTTTAATGTAAGTATCAAAGAACCTGTCCAAGTATATGAACATAACGCAGGAGCAGTAAACATTACGAAGTATGGTAATTTTTCAGAGAACTCCAAGCATATTGAAGTACACTATCATTTTGTGAATGAGTGTTATACAAATGGTGTAATAGATTCAGACGCAAATATTGGTGACGTATTTACGATGGCATTATGTAAAGCTAAGTTTAAAAGGTTTAGAGAGATGTTGAATGTGAATTAATAGAAGTATAGATATAAATGTAAGGAGACATGTTGAGTATAGTACATATTTATCTGACTTGTTCTGGTATCGATTACAGAGAAGAATTTTCTAGTAGTTGATTATATATAAATTGTTAGCCAGTTTAATAAAAACATCAAACATTAAGATTTAGGCAAATAAGTCCTTTTTTTAATGTTTTAATTCCTGTATATAAATAATCATTTAATGTGTATAAAACAATCTCCTTTATATTTTAATTATACTGTAATTGTTGTTTGTGCACGGAGAGCCTTGTACCCCCCACTGTTGGCACAGAGTCCTCTATTTACTTGTTTTACTAATCATTGATTTTGTAAACATGCATGTATTTTTTTGAGAAATATTCCAGCTGATGTGAAATTACTAGTTTATAATAATTATTCTGTAAATTTGTTTATCTGTACAATGCTTTACCCATTTGTATCAAGCCAATTATCTATATAAATAGCTGATGGCTCTATAGTGTCATTTGGCGCTTCAGGCCAAATAAAATAAAATAATAGTACTTACTATACCTTTGGAGATATACATCAAAGAGCAGTTGTAGTCTGACTGTTGTGAAGTAAACATGTAGTTATGAATTGTAATGTGTGTGTGTGCCTAAATAAAAGAATAATTACAGACAGTATAGTGTGATTAACAATACCTACCTCTATTAATGCTTCTAAGTTCTTTAGGCTCCAGAGATTTTATTCATCCTGAAACACAGGTTAAGTTTATATTTGGTCAAATCAGATCATCCTGTCATAATCTTTAATCCTAAAAACTAGAACTAATCTTGACCCGTGATGATAAGCTAAAAACGGTCATGGCCATATACTATTAATGAAATAGGATGGTAAGCTGATAAAACTGACTTGCCACCATTTTTATAGAGTGGTTTAACAACAGCACACTTAAGACTTTCAAGAAAGGCACGCTCAAGTAAAGATATATTAGTTAATTCTGTGGAGCACAGCACACCTTTTTTTCAAGGAGGGGAATTGAATTTGTAACAGATCTAGCAAAGATCTCAAGAGTAAAGTGTTGGTATTCTTCTAAAATAATAGTGGTAATGTGGAAATTCAAAGTCTATTTCATTGTTTTCTATGTGAGAAACAGTGATTAAATATCTATATTAATGATAAAACTGGAAAGTTTGGATGTGTGTTTGGATGTACTTCTGGAAACAATCACGCCTTAATAACTCAACATATTTAAATGAAATTTGGCATGAAGTTAGTTAATTGTGTGCGAAGTGACATAGGATAGATTTTATCCCGTAAAAACGCATAGTTCTTTTAGAAATTGCCATTAATATCAATTCGCAAACAACAAAGAGTTTCCTACTTCGTAGACAGCCGTGCCACGTTTACTCTTTGCTTTTTATGTAAATCGCAAACACTACTTTTCAGAAATAAAAGCAAAAACCTTCTTACATATGCAAGTTTGTGTTTAGTTTAAAAGCCATAAAGCCGATGCACTTGACAAATAATACTTTTGAAGCAGGAAATATAAATTTGTAACTAACCTTAAATTTTAAAAAAAAGGTAGGTACTGTTGTTAAGTTCGCAAAGTGATGTTTTCATTTGCGTACATAAAATGGTATGACATCTCAAATATTACACCATAATTTGGTTCGTAATATATACGTCACAATAAAAGTGAAAAATCAAAGGTTGGAAAAAAAACAACGTAAAATGCTATGAGTATACCAGCACAAGAGTCGATTCACTAAAAATGCAAAATGATTGTGCCGGAAATTTAGTATTTATAAAAATGTAAAGGATTCCATTCTATCTCGGTTTAATTGATTTCCTGTTTCTTTTTTGTTACTATATAGTCTCTGTATTACAAATTATTTTTGCCAAAATTTAAAACTTGACTAACCCTTTTTATTTTTTGTTCAAAATATTTGTACTAATAGTAGAGACTATGATTCATGAAACAGTGCTTATTCCTTACTGTTCAACATTCTGCAAATATCTATCGAATACTTCACTTAAAATGAATATGTATTCAATGGGCTAATGTAGAAACTTAATGTTTCATGAAGTAACACTTATTTTTATTTCTATTTTATTTCTCGTGTCCAGGACATAACAAGTTGAAAAAACAAATAACATTAATTACTTAATATTAAACTATAAACACAATTATATAGAATGTGACCAGAATTCCGCAATCTTGATGGCCTTCTCGTTTGCCCTGTAAAGGTCGTCGATATTGCAGGTTTCAGGGAGATTCCTGCATATCAGAAGATGTTGTGGGTTCTGAAGCTCACCACATTCACATAGATCGTTGTCATTAGTGTACCCCCATTTTTTAATATTATATTTACATCGGGACACTTCAGTTCTTAATCTGTTTAGAGCCTTCCATATAGCATATGGCTGATTACATCCCGCAGCCGGTGCCTCTTTGATGTTCCTCCACTGTTCTTCAGGCAACGAATTTCGCCATAGTTCTAGACGGCGCGCTCCAGTAGAAGATGTTATGGCTGTAGTTGATTGTACGAAGCTCTCCCTTGACTTCAGCCTTGTGGGTTGAGGTTCGTGTCCAAACAAAGGGTGTCTGGGGTCTGTTTCTTGTTTCCTCTTCTCCCTCTCTGCAGCTGTTTTCCTACGAATGTCAGGTGGTGCTATACCCATGATTTGGTATATTTTACTAATAGGAGTTGGTTTTAGGCAACCTGTTACAATGCGACCAGTATCATTCAATACTATATCAACCTGCTTAGCATGTGCAGAGTTTTGCCAAACTGGTGCTGAGTATTCTGCTGCAGAGAAACTAAGTGCCAGGGCAAGTGTACGAAGCACATTTGGATGTGCTCCCCAGGAGGTACTTGTAAGTTTCCGGATGATGTTGTTCCGGGCAGATACTTTAAGTTTCAGATCCTCACAATGGGTTTTGAATGTGAGAGATCGATCAAGCTTTACTCCTAGATATTTAGGTGTATCGCAGTGTAGTAATTGTTGCCCCCTCCAGTTGATGTTCAACTTCCTTCTGGCTTCTCTGTTTCTCAGATGGAATGCACAGACCTGTGTTTTTCCAGGGTTGGGCTTCAAGTGATTAGCATCATAATACTTGGCCATATCTTCAAGAGCTGTTGTCAGCTTCACCTCCACCGCCTCAAAGGTTGTGCCTTGAGCTGCAACTGCTGTGTCATCAGCATAAATGAATGCTCTTGTTCCAGGAATAATTGGTTGGTCATTTGTATATATGTTGTACAAGAGCGGGGCCAGCACACTACCCTGAGGGAGGCCATTCTTCTGAGTTCTCCATCGACTCTTCTTATTGTGGAGGGTGACGTAAAACCTTCTGTTTTGTAGTAAACACTGGATGACTTGTGTTAGATGGTAGTCTTTTGTGATGGAATATAACTTACTTATCAAAATTTTGTGGTTGACTGTATCATACGCCGCTGTGAGATCGATGAATGCCACACCTGTAACCTGTCCTCTTTCATACCCATCCTCTATATACTGTGTGAGGTTAAGAATTTGGCCACAGCATGACCTACCAGGTCGAAAACCAGCCTGTTCCTTTATAAGCATTTTGTCAATGCACTCTGAGATACGATTGAGGATCAATCTCTCCAAGACTTTGTATAAATGACAAAGGAGTGAAACTGGTAGGAAGTTTTTTGGATCTGTTGGTTCCTTTCCAGGCTTTAGCAGTGCCACAACTTTGGATTTCCGCCAGATCTTGGGGATCTGTAAGTTGGAGGTGCAGGCATTCATCAAATTCAAGATCCACTGCTTTGTAGCTGGGCCAAACATTTTAATTTGCTCTGTTCTCAGGTCATCTAAGCCTGTAGCTTCGTTAATCTTCAAAGACTGCAAGGCGGCTTCCAGTTCTATCAGTGTGAATGGATTCCCAAGATGGTCTTGCTCGTCAGGGTGCCTTTTGAACTTTCTTTTTTCAGGTCTTCTTCTAGTCTTTCCATTCAGTAGCAGTTGGTGTGCTATTTGATTTGGACTAATTTTAAGGAGACTAGGTGGAGTGCTACTTGGATCACTATTGAGGTTTTTCAGTAATTTCCAAGCCTTACGACTATTCTGTTTCATGTTTAAATCTGACATTAAATTGCACCATTTATCTTTTCTAGCAGTAGACACAGCGCGTAGGAGATCTTCACCTATCTGTATGGTTTCTTCAGAAAAAGGATCTTCTTCGTAAAGGTGCCCGTATCTCTCAAGAAGAAACTTGGAGTCATTATCCAGTCCAGCGACATAAGTTGTTCTACAGCCTCGAGGAATATGTTTCCGTGAGATGGCTTTAACTATTTCAATAAATTTTTCGTATGCATTTGGAGATGGGTCGAGGTTTAGCACTTCCTTATCTAGTTCTTGAGAGAACTTTCCCCATTGTGCTTGTTTGAAATTGAATCTTCTTTTAAACTGAACAGACTCTGGCTTCACTACTGCTTCAACAGTGCAGATAATTGGTCTATGTTGGGTACATGGGATTGGCTCCATAACATTCTTCTTTGACTGTTTGGCAATGTGTTCACTGACAAAGATGTTATCTGGGTTGTATCCACCCTTCCATCTTCCACTAATAAAAGATGGTGGCAACTTTGGGTCATATATTAGCATTAGGCCCATATGTTCAACCCATTCTTCAAGGTCCTCTCCATTTTTATCAGTTTCCCTGTAGCCCCAGGATGTACTGTGGCAATTGAAGTCACCCATAACAATCTTTGTTTGATGGGAGTGGAAGTTAGGTGGTTCTGTGAATCTAAATTCGGCATTTGGTGGCTTATACACTGATGTCACGGTGCATGATTTGATTTCGGTGGTCTGTATATCTATTTCGCCATCTGAGGTTACCCCAGTTGAAAGAATCTTTAGATCTGGTTTGGCGAAAACTGCACTGCCATACTTTTCACTTGGTCTCTCATTAATAAGGTTCATTCCATTGATTTTTGGCCTTCTGTCATTTGGACCTCTATGTGTCTCTTGAACCAATAAAAAGTCACATTTTGAGTGTTTACAGATATCAGATAATAAAATCTCTTTCTCTGGTGATATACCTTCGATGTTTATTGATATAATTGAAAGAGCTGGCTTTGAATAAAACCGTTTATTTTGAAATTTGTCCTGGTGGTGGAAGGATCTGCCATTAGGATTATTCCTAATGTTGCCCAGGGTACGCCCGATCGTATTAGTTTTCATATTTCACTATTCTGCACGATCTTCGAGGAGGCTCCTTCCGTGTACCCCATGAAGTAACACTGGAAGTTGTTTACAACACAATACATTTCATTTACACGGAACTTATATAAGCTGTTTATTGATTACTAATAATAACTAAATTCCTTATACTGTAACAAAAATATTCTGGTCCAGGTAGCATTTCAACCAAACCACTATCTCTGCTTCTATTACCACTAAAAAATCAAACGATACAGACACCCCTAAACACATTAAACGTATTGGAACTACATTTCGAGTAGTAACAGAATTTTCTATATCAAGATTCGTAAATAGTGTAGCATAAATTAATATCACAATTAATTTCATTATACACGTTACTAAATCACGAGCAGTAACAGTCACTTTATCGCGATGTAAACTTGACCAGTAATATTAACGAAAGTTGTCTTAGAGTGGTAGAGAATTATGGACTTACCATTGAACACTGTAAGTTTCAAGCATTTTAGTATAAATTCTTAAATTAAGTTACTTCGATAACTGTCATCATGCTGACGACATATTTGATGCGGCTGAATGTAGTTTCAGATGTATTCAGTATTTAATTTACTGTGCTTTCACGAGATTCACATTATTCGAGTTCATTTACTATCGCGATCTGAAATGAGTCAAGTTTATTTTGCCATTCATAACGTCACTAACATGCAATAGTGAATGTACTAATGCGCGAGTGATAGAAGCTTTCATTTTCTAGCGGTAATATTAAAATGCAGCCTGAGCCAGAATGAGAACTGAAACATTATTAGTTATTTAAGTTTCTTTCATGAGCGCCATTTTAGTGACATCGTGTATCGCTTTGTACCGATATTGTATCAAAAGATCTATATTAAGCTTGGACGATTTAGCAGAACCACTTTTTTAATTTATCAATGTTTTATTCAGATAGTGGAGTGGCAGACAAGTGGAGTGGTAATTGGCCGGTAGTCATTCAATTCTTTTTGCAGAGTGAGAAACCAATTATGAAGAAACAATGAATTACTACTTTAACATTGGAACATATTTTAGCGCAGAATTAATGGTTCGGAACGAACGAACTACAGTAAACTGGTCTAAAGGTATTCAACTGTTTCCACAGATAGAAAAACCAACATTTTTCATTTATTTTGTTGGAATTTGGGATTCTACCTATACAGCCACTTTCGTTTTACAATTTAACATCTATAATATAACAATCATAATATCATGTATTTGGCTGTTTTCATTATACAGAATAACATCAATAGAATACCAATAATAATTAAATGCAATTACCATTTTCGTTTTACGCAAGAATGTCAATAATATAACAATAATGATATCATAATCTTACCCATTTTCATTTTATAGGATAAGATCTATAATAGGACAATAATAATTAAATGCAATTATCCATTTCCATTTTACAGGATAACATCCTTAATATAACAATGGTAGAGCGTGTATTAGACATTTTTGTAATACCGAATACCACCAGTCATTTATCAATAATAATATCATACCATTAAGTGCATGTTGTTTACAATTAATTTAAATTGTGATACCCATATTTTCTATATGCAGATACAAAATCTTATAAACTGTATAATCTTCAGATGCAAGGAGTGAGGCAGCGCAAGTGAGCAACGGGATTCCTACTTTCATGAGGGTATCTAAGAAATGGTCAGTTTCCAACTTCTTCAATCGGAAGCCAGATAGGAGGTGGTTTATGTCTTCAATTTCTCCACAAGACATTTGGGAGAGTAATCTGTGTAACGTGTAATCTGTAAAGGTGTTGCTTGAAACAGCCATGGTTGAATTTTAATCTAGCAATACAAGTGCTGAGTCTGTGGGGGCTTTTATGTGTTTCATACCATTGATGGGAGGGTATTTCCTGGTGAATGCGCAAGTAATGATCGCCTCTGGTAGCAAGTGAGCTCTTCCATTCCGTGTTCCACTTGAATATTATGTTGCCTTTGATATGCCCAATTACGTCTGGAAAAGGAATCGTATTGTAGTGTTTTACACCTCTGCGATCAGCTTGCTTGGCATACCGATCAGCCATCTCGTTTCCCAAGATGTTGCAGTGTGCCTTGACCCATTTAAATTCCACTGTCTTGCTTGAGCGTTTCAGCTCTTGAGCCACGCTTACAATGTCATATACTCGGTGGTCGTTGTGCCATTGTCTATGGTTGTTTTTTTAGCAGGGACAATGCCGATCTTGAGTCTGACGAAATTACATTTTTTTTGGCAGGAGAGCTCTTGGCATATTTAAGTTCTTCCAAAATACCCGTCAGCTCTGCAGTGATGATAGAAGCCTCTGCTGGTAAATGAAAGAGACCCTTGTCTCCTGATTTTGGTATGAAGAAAGCGCATCCAGAAGCATCTGAAAATTTGGAACCATCTGTGTCTATCTGTTCCATTTTGGATAACAGATCATTATAAATAAAAGAATCAATTATTACTATAATATGAACATTTCTATTTTAAAGCTGAATTAATTGATGGAATCAATATATCCTCAAAGAAAATCAATATTCAATGAGCAAAATAAATTGGCTAGTTGAATAAATTTGAAAAATAGGTTAATACTTTACTTTAGTATCTATATTTCTAAAAAAATGTACTATTTTTTAAAAATCGAACATTTACATTAATTATTTTGCATTTAAAAAAACCAATTTAAATTTACCGCGAAAATGTTCAACAGTCAACTCTGTCATGGAGTCTTGAATAACGTCACACCTCGCGAACCTAAACAAAGCAGTCGTGTTATTTATATGGCAGGTGACAAGTGTTCTTTAGTTAAACATGAATTACTCGTTTTATAAGTACTGTGCAATGCCCCAATGTAAAAGTACAACAATAAAAACGCCAAACAAGTTATTTATATATTTTCCATACAATGGACAAATATGGAAAAAGTGGTTAAAACTTGCAAGGAGGAGGATGCTCATAGACTATCTGCAGATTCAAGCAGGCTTATCTATTTTTGTGAAGATCATTTTGATGTAAGTGTTTGTGCACTATATATTTCTTAATCTAAAGCAAAACTGATGAATTTTGCAGAACCACTACTTTTCAAGTATTGATAACACAATAATGTATGAGTTGACGTTGTTTTGGTTTTATGATTTAAAATTTTTCTTTATTGTTACGTTTAATATAATAAACACACTCTGGCTGCACTATCATTACCGTGGTGCCACAATCTGATGATAGATTCTTATGCAGCTGGACGAAACAAATCGTAAAAAAAGAACAATATTTATATATATATTTCTCTTGGTTCTCGAGATATCTTAGTTGAAAGGTGATGTTGTTAGGCTGTTATGAAGCTTAGAGCAGACTGGAAATTGGCAGTGCCCTAGCTTTAAAATTTGCCACAGCTCTTTTTGAGGATATACTTTTCGAGAAAAGGTGCATATAAAAGCAAAAAGAAAGGCTTGGGCACAACGCCAGGGTCCCAAGAAGGAATAAGAAAGCGAGTTAGCGTTTACGTGGAAATGAGGCCTGGACCAAGCTATAAAATTATGCATTCATGGCAGTGGTGAAAATGTATTTTCGATTCGTACGAAAATAAAGCCAGTTATCTAAGGTTTTTTGTTAGATTGCGTTGGCAATCGTATTCTCAGATGAACAATGTATATTACAATCGCTGAAATGTTCAATTGTTGGTTAAGGCTAATAACAATGTCACTGAAGCTGTTTGCGGGATTATAACTTACTTTATTTCTACAAATCTGTGTTTCTCGTTTTTCCTGGCAATATCTTATTTAGTGCTGAATGCCGAGAAACGTTTCTAACAAAATTTCTGGCCGATTTTGACGTCTGAGATATAGCAACATACCTGCTACTGAAAGGTTAGCTATATCTGTAATGATAAATTCAGTGCCGAATTAATTCTACAGTACGTGGTCTATAACTTTACGTATAAGGTTTTATGAAATAATGTCTTTAGGAATGTGTGTAGAATTTCGCTCAGGTCTTTCTTCTTGGGACCCTGGTTTAGCTATTTAGCACTTGCTTATACTTCGCAAATGTAACCTCATACTGGTATCAATTAATTTATAAAACGTATGTCTTGTTTAAAAAACTGAAATAATGCTATTTAAGCTTATAATGTATAATTGACACTTGTGTATACTTACATCGAAGTTCTAACATTGCGGAATTCCGATGGACAAAAGTGGATGTATGACGCGAAAAATCTGCGAAGTAGCCCTACGGCGTCAATTTTGTGCTAATTGCTACTGTTTGCTTTGCTAAATCCTAGTTCCATTGCGAATTAAACTTGTTTTTCAGCGTATAACTTTGAATAACTGTATTAACGTGACAAAAGTTCCTACAAACGAATAATTTCCCAAGTAACCAGTTGTGTTGCACGAAAATGACAATAACTACTTTGGCGTCTCGCGAGATGTAACATAATGCTTTCTCATTGGCGATCGCGTTCACGTGAGTGAATGCCTGATTTGGCCGAATGATAAATAATTTAATTTTTTTGTTATTTCCTTAGCATGATTAATCATTAAAAACTGCTATGCGTCCGTTTTATTCTTAGTAGACACAAGCCAATTCTCTTTTTTAAAACATAAATAAATAAATTAAAAAATCAGATACTCAGTGCAAATAAAAATATTCAATTTTAGTTTCGCAATTTTTTAAGGGAAATGAACGTACGTGGGCCACTTAGATATTTATTTGCTCTTTGAATGTTAGTATTTTTTTTATATATTTAGTCGATTCCATTAATTTATTGCTAATGTTTGAGTTCCCATTAATTAAATCTATATTCATTTTTATTCGCGAGGCTTGAAATTAGTAATTTTAAGAGAGGCCGGGTAAACAAAAGGCAAATCTTTCAAAGAAATGTTAGGAAACTAGGGCTATGAAAATAGTCAAAACCCAGGAGACAAATCCTCAAGCAGAGCTGCAAAAGGATTGAGCAGTTGGCACGTCTTGGGGCTTCTGCGGCTGATGAATTGCCGGAGCAGTCGCAAGTTGGGCGACGACAGCAAACTGAACCCTTGGTGTCGGGACGATCTGCCGAGACACCAGGAAAAACGTGAGCTCAGTGTAAAGAGCAAGCCGAACGGCAATCGATCTCAAGAGTTGCTGAAACACCGAAGCAAACGAAATGGTGGAGACAACAACACGCCGTATATTTGGCATTGCAGCGAGTTGCTGACACACCCGAACAAACTCTAGTTAGGCGAGAAGAACAACACATCCATCAAGAGCTACTGAAACACCGGAGCAAACGAAAAATCGACGACGACAGAACGCCGCATATTTGGCATCACCTAGAGTTGCTGCAACTTTGGAACAATCGCGAGCTAGGCGACATCAGCATGCCAGGTATGGAACCATTGAAACAGCTGTTTTCTAACAACGCAAATGAATCGCGGCGATTTTTGAATCTTATCAGAAAGTATAATTCCTGCTTCCATATGACGTCCTTTGGAACCGATAGAATTGTTGCAAAGCAAGGATTTTCACCGACATTTACTATCCAGGGGCAAGTATATGACCGAATTGAATCTATGCTTCCTTCGTCGAATACGAAACCACAGTTTTTACAGATATATTTCATGGGCGATGAAGAAGTAAAAACTGAAAGACGTTATAGAATTATTGAAGGGAATGAGAGAGAGACCATACAAAAAATACAACGGGTAATACACGACAACAATGCCTTGGTTAGGGAATTCAAAACTGCTTTGCAGAACATCCCTGAAGTTAGGGCCGGCGTTGGGGGGGGGGGGAGGTAAGTGGGTCAAATGTACCTGGCTCCACCAGGCTAATGGAGGCCCCCATCACCAACTCGACAAATTGTACAGCTAAAAAAAGTCGCCCATTTGGTCTGAGGGAGGGCCGTAACTAATGAATTAGCCAAAGGCTCTCAACTGCTTACCCCGGGCCCCAAAATCCTGGAGCCGGCCCTGTCCGAAGCAACCTGCAAGGCAGTGATCTACCCCGACCGTGTGCCACGATGACACCACGAGAGATGTTACAACACATCGACGAATTACAAGATCGCAGTACTCCTACCAGGCATAATGGACCTAAAGTTCAACGTCGAATCAAAACCATGTGAGCATTCTGGTGTACTTCTAATCACACAACAACCTGTGCCAGAGGTGAAGGTCGAGCTAAGAACCTATGAAAATCCTTGCTGAGACTGGGATTCAAGCTGGGGACTTTTCCATCTCCAGTTGGACACCCTAACCACTGAGCGTCCAGACCTCTCAAGAAAATCTTATATTACAACACTCTTCCATGCAGACGAAGTCATGGGTAACTGCTAGTAATTATATAAATATAGATTAATTGTGTTTTATATGAAGTATTTGAAACTTTCAAGACATTTAAGGGAGGAAAAGAATAAACAAGGATTTCGTTCTTCTTTTCTTTAAGCAATCTTCATGAATTAATAATTTAAGTTTTTCACTTATTTAGATAGGACAAAATGCTACAACATCCATAGTAATTAATTTAGTACAAAATTGCATGGATAAGAATGAAAAGTATTGGAAATTGTAAGCTGAAATTAAGAGTAAAATTAGGTTTTTTTTTTTTTTTTTTTTTTTTTTTTTTTTTTTTTTTTAACAGTTTAACGTCCCTTTTTAACAACGTGGTCTTTAGAGACGGGAAAGGATAGGGGCAAGGAATGGGAAGGAATTCGGCCATGGCCTTTTGAAGGAAGCATCCCGGCATTCACCTGGAGTGATTTGGGGAAACCATGGAAAACCCAAATCTGGATGCCCGGACGGGGATTCGAACCGCCGTCCTCCCGAATGCGAGGCCAGAATGCTATCCGTTACACCACCACGCTCGGTAGTAAAATAAGTGATTTTAAGGAAAATCCTAAAAACATTTAATGATAAGAAACATAAAGAACTGAAATACAATAAAAACTTCTACCTCCTAAAAAATTTCTCATTTTGTCTGTTTAATGAAAAGAACCATAAAGAATTGAAATACAAGATAAACCTCAACCTTCTGAAAAATTTCTCATTTTGTCGGTTACAATTTTAGTGTAGCCTGTTTTCTTCGGTTTTAATTCATTTTAGCAAGAGCTCAAATCAACTGTACACATTTTGGTTTTTAGTAACTACTGTAGTTTTATAATATAGAATAAAAAATTAGAACAAAATTAATAATGGGGCAGGCTGTTATCGATAAAACAATATTTCACATCACAAATTGATTAAAATATCTGTAAAAGTTATAGGTGTTTGAACATGTATTATTTTGTATCTTATTCAATGTTGTAATTATCTGATTATTTGCAATATATTCTATGAAATATATGTATATCTATATTATTTTTTAAATCATGTGTTGTAACTGACTATTTATGTTCAGCATGAATGGAAGCAAATAACCTCGAGGCAAAAATAACCTTGTGGCAATATGTACACACAATGTGATTTTCTAATGAGGTTTGAGCTAGAATTCTGTAAATGCAAACCACATTAGCGATAACAAGATTAACAGTATAAGTGGTTGTATGTCTCTCTTTCATTGTTTCGTGTAACATGATTAAAAATTCATAAAGAACCAAAAATAACAACAAGCAATTTCTCAGTCATCATGTCACATGTCTGTATTTCATCTTAGCAGTGTGGCATTAGTGATGTTAATGCCATGCATAAAATTACTGCACACAAAACTATGATTGTTGAACTGAAACAAAGGAAAGATACAGTTGAAAAGTTTTAAATCAATATAAAATTCAAATTTGCAATTGTTTTGCTAATGCAGTTTTTTTATATTCCAGATTTTTATCAACAATGAATTTGTAGATTCAGTATCTGGGAAGAAATTTCCTGTTCTTAATCCTGCAACAGAAACAAAAATTGTTGATGTTTCAGAAGGAGACAAGGTAAGTGTTTGGATATTTTGTTTATCTCTTAGTAAATGTACTTACAACTTTGGCTTAAATGCACTCATAAAGTCTATCTTAATGTTATTCACAGGCAGATATTGACAAAGCAGTAGTTGCAGCTGAAGGTGCCTTTCAGCGTGGATCAGAATGGAGAAATATGGATGCATCTGACCGTGGAAAGCTGATGCACAAGGTAAAATATGCCAAAAGTTCTATGGTATTTTTTAAAATAACCTTTATTGATATTTTAACGCATCAGTGTGACTACAAAAAAGCCTACCCCTGTTCGAATCAAGCACACACCAAACCAAAGTCGTGGATCTGCCACTGTTGTATACTGAATTATTTTACTAGCCAACTACCAGTATTTCATGACATATATTATCACATACTTTTGTTAACTTATATACTTAGTCAAATTTATTTTACTTGTGTCAAACTGTAGGCCTACTAAGCTATTTTTTACTAATCAATTTTATTGTTTGCAAGTAAAGAAACAATGAATAATGAATATTTCAATAAATTTGTCTCCATTATTTGTAAGCTAAAATTTATTTAATCTTTATAATAATAATTTGATTCTGCAAACTATTTTTCACAGCTGGCTGATCTTATAGAGAGAGATGCCCAGTACCTTTCTGCTCTTCAGTGCCTGGAAATGGGAAAAGTTATAACAGCTTCTTATGGGGAAACAATTGGAGCAGTTAAATCATTGCGCTATTATGCTGGATGGGCTGATAAGATACATGGAAGCACAGTTCCTTCAGGTATTTTAAAAATAGGTTCTTCATTTTACTTTAAAGTAGTCAGCAAAATGTACACTAACATATATAACATTAGTGTGGAAAATTGTAATTATATTTATAAATTAGTAGTGCTAATGTTACCAGTATATACAATGTTTATTGCATTTCTGTCTCGAAGAACTTGATGGACAGTTAAGTTGGCAAATGAAATATTACAAGACCCCCAGTAACCATTTGTTTCATGTAATTGATACTCTACTGTAAATTTAATTAATAAAATAACCATAAAGGGTAATATATTCAAATTAAGCAGAATTCTTATGCAAGTTCTTATATCATGCTATATGGCACAGAAATATTTGTCTGGATACTATAGTAAAGTACAATAAAAACTAATATGATAAAGTAGTTGGATTGATGGATATTGGACAAATGGGAAAATGAAAAAGAGTCCTGGGTGTGTGCAAGGCTTGGATGGTTGTTGGATGAACAATAAAAAGCAGGAAGTGGAAGGGGAAAAAAATCTTGAATTAGCTTTCATTTTCAGATACAGGCGAGGGAAAGCTCCATTTAAAGGATAGGGGGGGGGGGAGGGGGGATACAGGGACTGGAACAAATTATTAAAGTAGCTGCCATACTGTTTACCTCAAATGGCAATAAAATTTAAATAAAAAAAATCTAGTAACAGATCAGTGGCCTACAAAAGAGGCACAAGGATGTAAGAAAATGTGGAGAACCATACCTAGTTGTCTTGTTTATTATTTATTCTATACTGATTTGGTTATAGTACAGGATGCTTGCAAGAGAATTTGTCAGTATGTAATTATTGATCCGTAGGCTTAAAAAGCTGTACGCTTGACGTAGATCTCCAAATGATGGATGAAATATAAATATATCATCAGTGGAAGAGATTTTCAAAGATGTCTGTAGACATACATTGCTGCAACAGTATAATATCAACTGAAAATGTTACTCAGAGCCTCACATCGTCAAATATATGTATGAAGTACATGCTGAGCATATCATGCAGTATGTATCTGAAATGATATAGACAAAAAAGGCGACAAAAACAAAGTAATGATGATATCTGTTGCACTGCAATTGACCTAATCATATATCACAAACAAACATGCTCACTAAAAATAGCAATTAATGTTGAGATTGGTTCTGTTATATTACTAAGGTCTATTTTAGGAAAGCAAAGATCTGTCAAGAAATCCACACTACAGGTGTAAAATCCTTGTCAATTGAAACTGACACTATTCTTCTGTTGTTCTTTTTCCTCTCTCACTCTCTCTCTTTATATACATATTTTCAATGATAAATAGTGCAATGCTAAAAACAAATCGAAAAAATATGCCCCTTCTATAGGTATACCTAGAAGCTCACATGAGGATGCAAGTAACTATCAAAAACAGCAATATTAATAAATGTGAAATAATAATAGGTGATTGCAAATAATTCTTACACATTACAGTAAACTATAAAAAAGTTATATAATTACGTAATCTTTCTCGGCGTTGAGAATACAAATAATGTTCTCGGGTGACTAGCCGAGTTATAGAGGTGTTATCGTAATCACACGATATTTCGGCGCACTGAATCATCGACGCCATCTTCCGGTGAAGTATAAAAAAGTATAAAAGTATAAAAAAGTATAAAAAAGTTTTTAGGTTGGAATAAACGCCAATAAAAGAATTATATATGAAAATAATAAAACATTGTAGATAAACAAAAATTTACTTCTATTGTGTCCAGAGACAAAATAGGCATTGTTTGGCCAGTTAAAAAGTCTTGTATTTTTAGTCAGTGGCCCTCTGTTTGAGACATGATGGTCTTTACAAATATCATGAATTTTTCCATTATTACAGAGATGAATAATGGAATATGACTCTTAAAAATTCAGTATTATAATTTTATTTAGTTTTTGTGAACATACTTCTTTTGTACATTTTACTGCTCACTCATTTTCTCATTTCAATACTTTTAATGTAATTTCTTTCAGTGAAGTAATTTGTTTTGCACTTTCCATGGTAATTAATCCATACTCTGACTCAATTACATACAAAAGAAATTGTCCTACTTTCTAATGGCTAAATATGAGTGCTTTTTTATGTCTGTGGTGGTCTATTACTTCCTACATTCTGCTCCTAATTGTTCTAGCAATATCCAACCAAGCCTTATTCCCAATATGAAAGTACTATTGAAACACAATAACACTAATGCACAAATCGATGTAGAATATTTCTCACACAAAATACCCATTAGCAAAGAAATAATATTTATCAGCATGTACTATACCTATAATAAATAATCACACATCAGCAGTATATTAAAGTTCTTATATCTTTGTTTTCCCTTTTGCTTTGGCGATATCAGAAAATTTATCCTTTCTCAAATTTGTTTTAAATTTACTTTATCCTTTAACCTTCATTCCCTTCTTTCATTCATGACCACCTCAGCCTAATTATTTTGATAAAGACTATAGGTAATGCAACATTAATTCAATTTATTTACTGAATAATTTTTGCAGATGGACCATTCTTCAGTTATACTCGTAAGGAACCAGTTGGTGTTGTAGGTCAAATCATACCTTGGAATGTACCAATTGTAATGTTTATTTTGAAACTCGGACCAGCTCTAGCGACTGGCTGTACCATAGTAATAAAGCCAGCTGAAGATACACCTCTCAGTGCATTGTACATTGCTTCACTCATTAAGGAAGTAAGTGAACTGACAGTAAAATATTTATGCATTTTACGAAGCTGTCCTAATCCACGTTTACATTTTAATGGATATTCCATTCTTTGTATATATTTTGTTTGTTAGGCTGGTTTCCCAAAAGGAGTAATCAACGTTGTACCTGGCTATGGACCAACAGCAGGAGCTGCCATTTCCTCCCATCCTAGAATTCGTAAAGTTGCTTTCACCGGTTCTGTAGAGGTGAGCTAAGCATTGAATATATTTACTGAATATTATTGCTTAGCAATAAATATGATTATTAGTATTGAAGGTACATTTATATTACTATTTACAGATATTAATATGGTAAGAACTAGTGCTTACCATGCACAGTGATAGAATAGTGCAAATACACAAAAGAATAGTAAAAAACAGTGGTGAAATATTAAATCATTCAGTAATGGGAAAATATGACATTAAAGTGTGGTATTCATACAGAAACTGGTAGTTAATTTCTCAGTAGCAGTTATGCAAATATAAAATTTCAAATTTGAAACTAAAAAGACGTTTAATGAGTGGGTACCTTTTGGGGCAAAGAATAACAAGGAAAAAAAGAGGTTAATCTAGAGGGAATGGGGTAAGAGTATAAGAGAAAGGGGGAAAGGGGAAGGGAGGCGACCATAAATTGACAATTATATTCTGGTGGTGTCATTGTATAAAGCCATTGATACACCATGCTTGAGAACCATAAGTAGTCAATATAAGTTAACTGGGTTTAAAATACCATTGAATTTTTAGCTCCAAGTACTATTATATGGATGAGTTATGAATCCTTTAATAGAAAATATGGAATTATGTGTACTGGCAGTAGACAATTGCATGGGGCTAGAGCCATGTAGTCACAGAGTTTCATATTCACTGTGGTATAGCTCTGGTGTGTGGGGAAAGTAATAATGTTGAGCTTAGTTAATAGTTTCTTATGTCCTGGGGTTTATTTGAAATTTTTAGTGTGAGGTATGGATTTCAAAACACTTTAACCTTGTATCCTCTTTTTCTATGATAATTCTGGTGTCGTCAGTGGGTGGTCACTTTTCCCATTTCTTATCTAAATTTAGCTCATCAGTACTTTTATTTATTATTAAATTTTCACATTGATATTTATTTTAGTAGCCACATCCTACTGACAGACATATACACTGAAGAGCCAATTCAACTGGTACACCTGCCTAATGTCATGGAGGGTCCCCGAGCATGCAGAAGTGCCGCAACACAATGTGGCATGGGCCCGACTAATGTCTGAAGTAGTGCTGGAGCGAACTGACACCATGCATCCTGCAGGGCTGTCCATAAATCTGTAAGAGTACAAGGGGGTGGAGATCTCTTCTGAATGGCATGTTGCAAGGCATCACAAATATGCTCGATAATGTTCATTTCTGGAAGTTTGGTGGCCAGTGAAGATGTTTAAACTCAGAAGAGTATTCCTGGAGCCACTATGTAGCAATTCTGGATGTGTGGGGTGTCACATTGTACTGCTGGAATTGGCCAAGTCCATCGGAATGCACAATGGACATGAATGGATGCAGGTGATCAACCAGGATGCAAACATAAGTGTCACCTGTCAGCGTTGTATCTAGATGTGTCAGGGGTCCAAAGTCACTCCAACTGCACAAGCCACACACCATTACAGAGCCTCCACCAGCTTGAACATGCTGACATGCAGGGTTCATGAATACATGAGGTTGTCTCCATACCCGTCCATGTCCACCTGCTCAATGCAACTGGAAACAAGACTTGTTAGACCAGGCAACATGTTTCCAATCATCAACAGCCCAATATTGGTGTTGATGGGCCCAGGTGAGGTGTAAAGCTTTGTGTCGTGCACTCAGGAAGGGTAAACTAGTGGGTCTTTGGCTCTAAAAGCCCATATCGATGATGTTTTGTTGAATGGTTTGCACGCTGACACTTGTTGATGATCCAGCATTGAAATCAGCAGCAATTTGCGGAAGGGTTGCACTTCTGTCACGTTGAATGATTCTCTTCAGTCATCATTGGTCTCATTCTTGCAGGATCTTTTTCCAGCCGCAGCTGAGATTTGATGTTTTACTGGATTCCCGATCTTCATGGTGCACTTCTGAAATGGTCATATGGGAAAATCCCCACCTCATTGCTACCTTGGAGATGCTATGGCCCATCTCTCATCCACCGACTATAACACCACGTTCAAACCCACTTAAATCCTGTCATTGTAGCAGCAGTAACCAATCTAATACCTATGCCAGACACCTGTTGTCTTATATAGGCGTTTCAAACTGCAGCGCTGTACTCTGAGTGTTTAGATATCACTGTGTTTGCATACGCATGCCCTATACCAGTTTCTTTAGCTCTTCAGTGTAATTGTATGTCAAATTTTGCATTATACAGAACTTAAACTTCATAAAAATTATTAGAATTAGTCTCAGTGGGAGAGCATTAGAATTTTTTTAAAAATATAAGGATCATTACTGTATCTTATCTTTAAATATTTTTAAAAGGTAGAAAACAGAAAGCTAGGGTAGGAAATGCAATATCAAAAGAAGTGGAAGTAAAAATGTAAGTGCAACAGGGTAGTGTATTGGGACCATTGCTATTCATTATTCTATTGAATAATTGTGTTGCTAGTTTACTATCAGAAATAAGATTGTTTGCAGATGACGTAATTATATATTGAAGGATCAAATCAGTAGAAGACTGTAAACAGCTGCAGGGTGATCCGGACAGGATATCTAGTTGGGTTGGTAAACATGGGGTGATGATAAATGCAAAGAAGAGGAATTGGACAGGTGGTAGGAAAAGGTTTCAAAATTCTGCACTTGTTGAAGAGAGTGATGAGGGGTTGTACAAGAGAAGTAAAGGTATTGAGTTACAAAACTTTAATCAGGCTATTGCTTGAATATGATAGTGTAGAATGGGACCCACAATTTGTGTATCAAATACAGCAGTTGGAGAGGGTGCAAAGAAGGGCTGCCAGATTTGTTTCTGAAAATTACCGCAGAATGCAATCAGTAACAGATACGTTAAAAGAGCTGGAATAGGATTCACTGTAAGACAGGAAGAGGGTGAAGAGGGTCATGGGAGTGTACAAGTCATATATTGGTAATGAGGCATGGAAAGATATTGGTGTAAGAATTAAAAGTAATGCATGGAAGGGAAAAAGATGACCATGACTACAAGCTAGCACTTGATTTCAGACAAAAGGTTGTAGGAAGATTCTCTTTTTTAGGTAAGGATGTCAGGGATCAGAATAAGTTATCAAGAGAAATGATGAATAATTTATCAAAAATGTTGAAAGAATATAAAGTTAAAATTTGTAGAGGACAAATGTAGGTGGATGCATGAAAGGAGGAAGACGGGTGTGTAGGGAAATTTCGACCAGAGTGTACATTCCAAAGCAATGTTATAATATTATTAGAATGAATTGAATTTTTGCTGACAGAAAGCTAGAAACATATTACATTTTTGCATGTTAGCTTTAAAAAAGCAATTTTGCAGTAAAGTATCTGTGTACATGTGTATTATACAAATAAAAGTATTCATAATAATAACTGTAAAAAAAATATTTTTTAAGACAAACAAACTATTTTCGCTGAAGACATTCCTTTATGTATATTATTTTTCATCATAGATGGATACATGTAATCAAATCTTTAGAAATGAGCATAAATTGCTTTAAGGCAATGAATTAATTAAAAAGTATTTCCTAGTGTAGTATATTGGTTTCAGGTTGGTAAATTGATAATGGCCTCTGCAGCACAGTCCAATCTTAAGAAAGTTTCTTTGGAACTGGGTGGCAAAAGCCCACTCATTGTGCTTCCTGATGTTAATGGTTTGTATGACACAGATTCCCCTTTAGTATTGCCATTTGTTCTTGTTGTTCAATCTACAATATAATTTTCTATTACCTTTGGATTTTCTTTTCCTTCCTAATTTGCTTTTTCCATTATTAATAAAAGATAAACTATCATGGAAGTTTAGTGACACATAGATAGAGAAAGTTTTTTATTTAATTTAATTTAGTTGTGATGGAATATATAGTCCAGTGGCAACATCCTTACACATACAATAATCTCCTTTGATGTACCCATCTACATCAGCCATCTACTACAACTTTAAATTCTTTCATTGTTTTTGGTGACTATTTCAATCCTCAACCCCCTTGTCTACAAAATATGATCTTCCCACTCGCATATGTCTGAAACCAAGTGCCAACTTGTGATGGTCATTTTTTCCTTTCCACATTCCTCTCTTAATTCTTCAAGCAATATATTTCCACACTTTATATCCAATATATACCTTATACCCTCAAACACTTCTTCTCCATTGTCCTGTCTACCAATGAATCCCATTCCAAATCCTTTCAGTTACTGATTGTGTTCTGATGCAATTTCCAAAACAGTGGCATAACTAGGTTAACAAGGGCCAGATGGGTGATCGTTATTTATTTTTTATTTTTTTCCTGAGCTGTGCTTGTGGGCCCCTTGAGCTTGGTGGCAATCCCTAGTCTGATTGCTATGCCCCTGTTCCAGAGACAAATGTAGCAGCCCATCTCTGCACTGCCTCCAACTCCTGTATTTGATACCCAAAATGTGGGTCCCATACTACACCACCATATTCAAGCAATAGTCTGACCACAGTTTTGTAACTTTCTGTTACGTGTTCTCATCACTCTTTCCAACAACTGAAGGATTTTTAAGTCTTATAATAATAATAATAATTGATAAAATTGTGATGGAGCGCCCGCTCCAGTGGCAATCTTTTTACACCCTATCCCCTTCTCCTTCCAACCTACTTTTGCCCTCTACTAATTTTTAATTTAAATTCTTTAAGTGTTTCCGGTAAGTTATTCATCACTTACAGTTATGGGCAACCCAATCAGATGCAACACCGGAATGTAGGAGCAACGTAAAAGAATCTCGACAGTTAAAAGTTCTCATAATTAACTGTAGAAGTGTTTGTAACAAACAATCGGGACTTGAAAGCATTATTTGTCGTACAGAAGCAGATATTGTTATTGGTACAGAAAGTTGGCTGAAACCGGAAATAAGTATCGCCTAAACTTTTAAAGATAGCATGAACGTTTTTCATAAAGACAGATTACATTCTCAAGGAGGTGGTGTATTTATAGCTGTGAGTAAATTTCTCCCATGTAATGAAATAGACGTCGATACGATCTGTGAAATCATATGGATTAAACTCAATATTGCTTGGTCAAAACTCATCATAGGCGCCTTCTACCGATTCTGAAATAGCTATCGCCGAGACATTAAGAAATAATGTAAATAGTATAACTAGCCGATTTAAGGATCATGCTATGATTCTAGGAAGTGACTTCAATCTGCCTTATATTGACTGGCGTAATTATGTTCACATCACAGGTAGCTTGGGTAAGGCAGCTTCTGAAGTAATTCTCGAGTTGTTGTCAGATAATCATCTCGAGCAGCTAGTTAATGAACCTAAGCGGTGTCATAACGGTAGCGAAAACATTTTAGATTTGCTGGTTACCAACAGGCCAGAATTATTCACCGATATTTCAACGACCACAGGAATAAGCGATCACAAACCGATAATTGCGACTATCAAATTCATGGCCAAGCGAAAAAGTAAAAAAGGGCGGATTGTATACAGATTCAGTAAGGCCACAAAGGAGTGTTTTAGAACCTACCTGAGGAATAATTACCATAACTTCAAGTCAACAAGGACACCGTTGAAGAGATGAGGCATCGATTTATAAATATAGTCAGGGAAGGTATGGAAATACATATACCGAAGTGGACAATAAAGGGGGAGAATGATCCACCATGGTACACATGCAAAGTCAAAAGATTACTCAAAAAACAAAGGAAAATACACGCACACTCAAGAAGGAAGGGGTGTCGCAGTGATTTAGAAACCTTAGCCGATTTAAGAGGACGTATTAAGAATGTAATGCGTGAGGCCTTCAATAATTTTCATTCCAACTCTCTCTCTAAGAGTCTCACAGAAAACCATAAATTATGGTCGTATGTACGAAAAGTTAATTGTACCAACAGCAATATTCCAGCACTAATTCGTGTAGGTTCCAAGGTTAATGAAATCCACGATAAAGCTAATGTACTGAATACTGTATTCAAAAATTCATTAACAAATGAAAATAAGAATAGTATTGCCGTTTTCCCACGCCGTGGTGAGTCGGTGATGGAATCATTACAGATAGATACTGCTGGTATCATTAAGCAATTAGAGCTCCTGAAGTGGGGGTAACCACCGGGCCCAGACGGATTTCCAGTAAGTGTATTTTCAGAGTATGCGGCGGAAACCGGGCCATTTCAGTCTGATATATTCAGTAAATCATTAGAAGAGCAAAAAGTACCTTCAGACTGGAAAATCGCGCAAGTAACTCCGATTTTCAAGAAAGGTGATCGAAGTGATCCTGGAAACTATCGTCCCATATCTATAACATCTGTTGTAGTAGAGTTATGGAGCATATTATATGCTCGAACATTATGAATTTTCTAGATGATAATAATTTGCTTACAACAAATCAACACGGATTTTGGAAGAAAAGATCATGTGAAACACAGCTGGCCCTATTTACACATGACATAATGTTTCGCGTGTTAACCGAGCGAGTAGCGAACTTACCCACTGTGGGTCCGTCCTGGCATCTACTTACTGTTGCCTGAGGTACTTCAAGTTTCCAGTCGGCATTTGTAAGCTTCTAGCTAGGATAAAATACATGCACACAGAGACTTAATTTGCGTAAAATCAGGACCTTGGTGCTCCTTGAAATAATATGAAGAGTTGTGGCTATTTGATTTATTGCGAAAGCGGCTGAGTGGTACAGTTACAAGTTATTGGTACATGAAATTGTGTTTCCCGATATTGGAATAGTGGACCATAGGATCCAATGTTAATTCAGTATGCATTCCAAGCCAGCAGAGGGAGTGATAGGAAAAATGCCTGAAATGGCCTAATTGGACTGTAATAGGTCTGCCCCACGAAATTTCACATCATGGACTGGGGCGAATCGTGTGCGCAAAGAGGCACCCTCGATTCCAGAAGGTGGGGAAAGCCTTCCTCTCATTGGCTGTTTGTCACGACGATCATGCGTGTGGTTTACGTGCGCATAGTGTGTAAGCCTCGTGTATCCGCTGTGCTATACAGTGTTCCCACAGTAAGGACTGCCAGACCAGCGTCCTTGGCGCGGGTGTCGTATATGAGCGGTGTAATCTTTGTACTACTGTGCTGGCTTGGAAGCACTCCGCCTTCATTACTGCTAAACTCTATACTAAAATCTATACAAAAATCAGCTACCACGACAATGTAAGTTATTGATGCAGATCCACAAGCAGATGCAATGTTTTTAGATTTCCAGAAAGCCTTTGACTCTGTGCCACACAACCGCCTTTTAGTGAAGCATCGAGCGTATGGTATATCGGATCAGCTTTGTGAATGGATAAAGGATTTTTTAACTTGTCGGTCGCAGTATGTTGTAATTGAAGGACAAAGTTCTTCTACGCTAGATGTTACACCGGGTGTACCTCAAAGAAGTGTAATAGGACCACGTCTTTTCTTAATTTTTAGAAACCATCTCAGAGACAAAGCGAAAAGCCTTTTTCGATTGTTTGCTTATGATGCGGTTATTTATAGGGAAGTAAGAAATTTGGCCGATTGCTTAGAAATTCAGCGTAATCTGGATGTTATTTTGGCTTGGTGCGCTGAGTGGAAACTTACTCTAAATTGTAAAATCTGCAAGACAATGAGCATAACTAACAAAAATAATCCAATTGTTCAGAAACACGAGTTAAACAATACAGTTATTGATATGGTCGATTCTATAAAATATTTGGGAATAACAGTACAAAGTAATATAAAGTGGGACATACACATTAATTCGTTAGTTGGTAGAGCAAATTCTAGGCTGCGATTCATAGGTCGAATCTTGAAAAATTGTAATGAACAAACAAAGGAGATTGCATACAAATCTCTTGTGTGTCCACATTTGGATTATTGTTGTGCCATTTGGGTTGATCGAAAGTATAGATAAAGTACAGAGAAGAGCCACTCGATTCGTGACCGCTTGCTACAGTCCTTATGAATGTGTCACAGAACTGATTAGTAGACTAGGCTGGGAGTCTCTAGTAGATAGACGACAAATGTTTAGTTTAAACTTATTGGTAAACATGCGTACTCCCACTTTCACTTTCGAGTGTAGTGAAATAATTCTTCCATCAACGTATTTAAGTCGGAAGGCCAGGAAAAATAAAATTAGAGAAAAAAGGTGCCGGACTGATTCTTATATGAATTCTTTTTTCCCTCGTACCATTAGGGATTGGAATGCACAGCAAAGAGATTAGGTTTGGTGCTGTGCACCCTCTGCCACCCACAATTTTGTGAATTGCAGAGTATATATGTAGATGTAGACTTCTCTTGGCAATTTATTCCATTTCCTCACTCCCTTTCCTATGAAAGAAAATTTTCCCACATCCTTATGTCTGAAATCAAGTGCCAGCTTGTGGCATAGTCAACCTTAATTTTCCCACCAATATCTTTCCATGCTACCGAGTGTGGCAGTGTAACGGTTAGCGTTCTCGCCTCGCATTCGGGAGGACGGCGGTTCGAATCCCCGTCCGGGCATCCAGATTTGGGTTTTCCATGGTTTCCCAAATCACTCCAGGCAAATGCCGGGATGCTTCCTTCAAAAGGCCATGACCGAATTCCTTCCCATTCCTTGCCCCCATCCTTGTCCCCATGCTTCATCATCAGTATAGGATTTGTACACTCCCATGACTCTCCTCACCGTCCTTCTATCTTCCAATAAATCCCGCTCCAGTTCCTTTATCATATTAGTTACCAATTGTGTTCTGCGGTAATATCCAGAGACAAACCTTGCAGCCCTCCTCTGCATCCCTTCCAACTCCTGTATTTGATACCCAAAATGTGGACCCCAAACTACACCACCATATTCTAACAGTGGTCTGACCAAAGTTTTGTACCCCAATTCTTACTTCTCTCGTACATCCCCTCATGAACTCTTTCCAACTGGTGAAGGATTTTGAACCCTTTCCCTACGACCTGTCCAATGTGTCCTGCCCAGTTAAGATTGCTATCTAATGTAATGCCAGGGTATTTACGTATTGAGTTTTCATTAAGTAGCTCCTTCCCCACTTTATAATCGTAATCAACCTTAAGCTTTTTATCTGTGAACCTAATAAGCTGACTCTTCTTTGCATTTATCTTCATCTCATGTTGACTCACACAGCTAGTTATCCTATCTAGATCACCCTGCAGTTGTTTACAGTCTACTATTGTTTTGATCCTTTTATACAGTATGATGTCATCGGCAAACAATCTAATTTCTGACAGTAAACCATTAACATAATCATTCTTTAGAATAACGAATAACAATGGTCCCGGTAGACTACCCTCTGGCAGTTCCATGTTCACTTCTACTTCTTTTGATATTGCATTTCCTACCCTAACTTTCTGCTTTCTACCATTTAGGAATTCTTCTACTCAGCAAATCAGCTTTTTATCAGCTCCAATAGTTTTTGCCTGATTTAGCACCATTTTATGGCTCACTTTGTCAAATGGCTTTGAATGATCTAGTGCCATACCATCAACTTGATCTCCCCTGTCCATTTCATCAGAAATATCTTGCATATATCCTACTAACTTAGATTCACACGAATATCCTTGTCTAAAGCTATGTTGCCGACTTGAAAACCCATTTACTTTCCTCACAGACACCTCTAATATGGTTGCATATTAATCTCTCCATTAATGTACCTACCACTGATGTCAAACTGATTGGCCTGTAGTTTTCAACCCTGTTTTTCACCCCTCTTTATGGACCAGGACTACTATCGCACTTTTCCAGTCATCTGGTAAACAACAAGTATCCGGACTCAATTTAAATAATGTTTCAAGGTAAGGTACAATGTCCCATGCTACTATCTTTAAGACATCTGCAGTAATATTATCAACACCAGCCCCTTTATGCTTTTTTAGATGCCTTAGTTCCTTCATGATATTTTCATATTTAATTTCAAATTTTCTAATCTGCTCCCATCCAACTGTGTTGATAGGCTTGTTTCCAGATATAACCCTTGAATTATTGTCCCTAATGGACTCACTGAACCAGGTACTCAATAACTCTGCCTTTTTTAAATCCTCAGTTACTTCTTCCCCATCCTTATTTAAATTTTTTAGCAATATCCTACAACGCGTTAAAGTTCCAAACCTCCTTAAAAGAACTAAGGTAATAGTTATATTGAAACCAAGCATAACTTGCTGCAGCCCAGAATATTATAGATGAATAGCCCTTCTGATTTCATGCTACAAGCTGCTCGAAAGAGCCATCTACAATGGGATCTCAGAAAAAATCCCTGACTACATTCCAACAGAGCAGTCAGGATTTCGATCAAATCGGAGTTGCCAAGTAATGGTCCTGACCAATCATATCGGAAAGGGATTCCAAGATCAGAAAAAGACCTTGGCAGCGTTTGTACATTTGACTGCAGCATATGACATAGTCTGGAGGAAGAGAATGATCCTGAAATTCCTGAGGATTATCCCATGCATAACAATTGCCTCTCTGTTGAATGACTTGCTATGCAATCGAATTATTGAGGTTCACCTAAATGGGAATAGAAGCAAATCTTACAGATTAAACAACGGGATACCACAAGGCTTTGTCCTTGCTCCACTAATTTTCAACCTCTACACCACAGACTTGCCATCCACTACTTCTAGGAAGTTTATATACGGTGATGACTTAATCATGACAGCACAATCTAGTGACTTCAAAACATCTGAAGAAATTCTCGCAACTGACCTTCACAAATTGAATAAGTACTTCAACACTTGGTGCCTGAAACTGAATATAAATAAGACAGAGGTCAGCTCTTTTCACCTAAACAATAGAAAAGCCCACTATAGATCTCAAATAAAATTCAGAGACCGATTACTGAAGTACAATCCTCATCCAAAATATCAAAGTGTGGTTCTTGACCGGTCATTGACATATAAGGAGTATATCCATAAAACAGCAGCAAAACTAAAAACTCGAAATAACATCCTTCACAAACTTTCATGAACGGTTTTGGGAGTACATGCTGTAACTCTCAGAACATCAGCTCTTGCTCTGGCATACTCAACTGCTGAATACTGCAGTCCAGTTTGGCTAAATTGCAGTCACACAAAAAAGATCGATGTTCAACTAAATGACACTATGAGAATAATATCTGGAACTGTTAAATCTACACCTACAGAATGGCTGCCTGTACTCTCTAACAGCGCCCCACCAAGTCTCCAACGACAAGCGGGCTTAAAAAAGCAATTCATCAGGACTGCACACACAAAGGTCCAAATAGACTAAAATCTAGATATTCAACATGGAAGTTTGGTCAAGAACTGGTACAAAATAATTTCAACATAGGCGAAGCATGGTGCACTGAGTGGACCAAATCCAACCCCAACAAACATGGGCTAATCCAAGACCCTACACTACAACCTCCTGGATTCAACCTTCCTAGAAATGCCTGGATGTCACTGAACCGAGTGAGAACAGGCCACGGTAGATGAAACTACTGGATGTACAAGTGTGGAATGATAGAGAATTCTTCTTGTGACTGTGGTAATTACAAGCAAACCATTCACCACATCACCATGGAATGCCGTCTTAGGAAATTTAGTAGTAATTTGCATCATATTCATGAAGCAACCACAGAAGGAATTGAATGGTTGCAGTCGTTGGACATCAGTCTGTAGTAATAGTTATATTTATTGTGATTTAATGTTACTGTTTTTGTATTCCTGCCATACCAAATAAATAAATAAATCTATAATTGTCTCAATACCCTCTCTTCCCCTCAGTTTCTTGATATAGCTATAGAAATTTCTAGATGCGTCAGTCAGAGGTCCCCCCGACACCAATAATACTCTTCATAAACTTATCCTTAGCCAGTCTCTTTGACATTATTAATTCCTTTGTTAGTTCTTTCATGACCTCCCTACTGCCTTGCTGTTTCTTAACTCTGTTATGTTCTTGTCTCACCAATCTCTTTAACCTCCTCACATCCCTGTTATAGTATGTAGGTTCTGAACTTCTCTTTGTTCTCTGTTTTGGAATAAACATTTCTTCACCCTTTCTTATCATTTCCTTGAACTCTTCCCACTTTGTCTCCACTGAACTTGTGCTATTCTTCCATTTAATAAAATTAACCCTGAAATATATTTTCAGTTCCAAGATTTGTGCCTTTTTATAATTTAATCTATTTCCCCCTTCAATTCTGGCTACTGGTTTACTGGATCCCCTTATATCCATCAGAACTGCATTATGATCACTTATTCCTTCAGTTCCTTGACACCCGATTAGGTTATCATCCGGCTTTGTTAGAAAAATATCCAACATGTTTTGTTCCCTTGTTTTCTTCTTGACCACCTGTGTAAAGCCTGCTTCCCTTACTAAGGTATTTGCAAATCTCTGTTCCTTAGTGTTATTAATATTATTTCCTACCCAGTCGACACCTGGTAGCTTCAAATCCCCACCAATGAATACCATTCTATGCTCACTTCTGAACTCTGAATATGAATTTAGTTTCTCCCCAAAAGCATCATCTTTATCATTCGTTTTTTCCACTACAGTAAGTAGCCAACATCCCAGAAGTTTATTATGCCAAGTAACTCATGGTCATGATCTCTAAACACCAGTGAACTGTAGTAGTCTTTGCTTTCCTTCTACTTGTCCAATAGGACCTGCCCATTTGAGTTTCTGATCAGATGTTATGCCAAGGAATTTACATTTCATGTTTTAATAAGCATATCATTTCCCACTTCACAATCATAATCAACCTTTAGGTTTTTATGTGTGTATGTAATAACCTGACTCTTCTCTGCATTTATCCTCATTCCATGTTGACCCACCCATCTAGATATCCTGTTTAGATCACTCTGCAGCTGTTTACAGTCTTCTACTGTTTTAATCCTATATATAACATTATGTCATCTGCATAAAAAACTAACTTCTGATAGTAAACCATCACCACAATTAGTCATTAGAATAAAGAATAACAATGGTCCCATTTGGAGTGCCGTTCTGTAGCACTCCCATTTCCACTTCCATTCCTTTCGATACTGCATGTCCTACCCTAACTTTTTGATTTCATCTTTTAAGTATTCTTCTACCAGCAAATCACTTTTTCAAATCACTTTTTTGAAGTTTACTCTCTGATTCAATGTGAAAGAACACATTAAAAATTATTTAAAAAATGGGGAAAAGGGGGGGGGGGGACTATGCCAAAGTAACAGTTATTTAGGGAGGGTTGGATTATATGTGATTTGATACTGAAATAAATTCTAACATTGTATTAATTAAAGGAACAACAAAACATGTAAAACATTTTGAGCCAAGTATGAATGATAGAAATCTTATTTTTGTGTTTATTAACTTTTTTTGTGACTTCAAGCTTAGTTATTTCATTGTTAAAGCTATAAATATTGGCTGATATACAAAAAAAAAAAAATTACTATGTTTTTGATGAAGAAGCAATACATGCAGTGATTTCTACTAGTAGTATGACTGGTAATACTTTGTATTGTAACTGTAAAAACCTAAAAACTTTTTTGTTTTAGTTGATGAGGCTGTACAGATAGCACACGATGCCATTTTTACCAACCAGGGACAGATCTGTTGTGCAGGTTCAAGGACTTTTGTACATGAAGACATTTATGATGAATTTGTTAAAAAAGCTAAAGCAAAAGCTGAAGCAAGAACACTTGGTGATCCTTTCTCAAAGGAAACTGTGCAGGGTCCTCAGGTAATATAAAATCATTGAAAGACATTTGTTTTTTATATCTGAATTTGAAATATCTCATTCTAAGATACTGAATTAAAGTGTTGAATGTAACATAGTTTTAATTAATTATACTAATTATAAGAATAACAATATTTTATCAAAAGTAATGAATAACTAATTAAAAATGATTAATTATCAACAACACAAAATCATCTTTTTGTTTTCCTGTTAAAATATCTGTTTGCTTATTTCTTGTATCACAGATAATGAAAAGATGTTCAACAAGGTAATGGGCTTCATAAACTCAGGAAAACAGCAAGGAGCTCGAGTTGAAACTGGTGGTGAGCGATATGGCACCAAAGGATATTTTGTGACACCAACTGTTTTCTCTAATGTGACAGATGAAATGCAAATAGCAAAAGAAGAAGTAAGTAGACTAATAAGTAATATCTCAGTGGATGAAATGTATGAAAAATAACATTATTTATAATACATTTATTTTGTATTTCAGACAAACCTGTAATTTTGACAGAAAAATAATAATAGACGAAATAACAAGTACCAATTTTTAACTTTAATCACTACCATTCACTGGTTCCTTTGTCATAATCCCATAAGATATCTAGTGCTATGCTATCAAATTGGGCTTTCTTGTCCATTTTATCTGTAATTGTTTAAACCTAGCTTACTGATATTTACACAAATTAAAAATAAAAACTACTTTAAATTGTAGTCACTGTATTTTATACTTTAATTTCCTAACAGACAGTCCTAAGGTGTTTGTATAAAAAGCTATTTACTCCATTGCCTACCAATGAGAGATTAAACTAAATGGACTATAATTATCAGCCTCTTTATCTCCTTTAAGATTCAGTTGTATTATGACAATTCCAGTGATGTGGTATGCAGTAGGTCTTCAACTCAATCTAAATAATATTTCTAGGAATGGTACATACCAACATAGTTTATTTCTGTAGTAATTATGGCAATTACAGCTTTAGTTGATTCATTTTTGTTTTTCCACCTTGGAAAGGCTCTTGTTTTAATATTTCCAATTCTTCATTGCACTAATCAAAATAACTTGGCATTTCCTCCACAATTATCTCAGTGCCCTTCAGTTCTCTTATGTAGCTACCAAAAATTTTCTATTTGGATTATTCAGTGTTCTCCCTTGATATGAAAATGTTTTCATTAATATATTTTGAACTTACCTTGTTGATGCTCGTTATTGTATTCCCTACTGACTTGCTGCTTCCTCAGTGGTGGATCTGGGAATTTTCTAAGGGGGGCCAAAACTGTAAGATGCTACTCCTTCAAACATTATATTGCCACCCTTTCAAAAATTATGTTTCCAATCCAATTGTTGCCACCCAGACTATGAGTGCCACCACCCTAATTGTCCATTGGCCAGACAGAGCTAAAAAAAATGGTCACCATGACAAAAATCGATGTACTTCAAACTCGATTTTGCTGCCCTCTCAAGTTGATGCCTAGGGCAATGCCCTGGTTTGCTCCCCCCTCCCCCCCCCACCTAGATCCAGCACTGTGCTTTCCCTACTGTTTGTGGGAGCTATGCATTTATTTATTTGTTAAATTAAATATAAATAAGTGTAACTATAATTATTATTGACTTAATGTGCTGTAGCATGTGCTATAACGCTATGTGCTTATAGGCGGTTTATAGAGCCCCTTAGGGAAATGGAGGATTACTCGGGGAAGAAATCCAATGTCCATTCGGTGTGTATTCCGGGTGGTCTGATCCGAGATGTGGAGCAGGCCATCCCGGATGCCATAGAACGGGCGGGGTGTAGCCAACTGCAGATTGTGGCTCATGTCGGCACCAACGATGCTTGTCACCTTGGGTCAGAGGTTATCCTCTCTTCCTTCCGGCGGCTGACTGAAAGGGTGAACTCTGTGGCCAGTGGCCGTAAGATTTCGGCGAAGCTAACCATCTGTAGCATCGTAGACAGAGTTGATTGTGGACCTCTGGTTCAGAGCCGTTTTGAGGGGCTGAACCAGAGACTACGACGTTTCTGTGATGATATTGGCTGCAGATTTCTCGATCTCCGCCACAGGGTTGAGTCATTTAGGGTTCCCTTGAATAGGTCAGGTGTGCACTACACACGTGAATAGGCTACACGGTTGGCAGGGGCCGTGTGGAATGCACTGGGTGGTTTTTTAGGCTGAGGGAGGAAGACCCGAAACACGAAATACAGTTACGGGCAACCCAATCAGATGCAACACCGGAATGTAGGAGGAACGTAAAAGAGTCACAAGATTTAAAAGTACTCGTAATTAACTGTAGAAGCGTTTGTAACAAACAACCAGAACTTGAAAGCGTTATTTGTAGCACAGAAGTGGATATCATTATCGTTACAGAAAGTTGGCTAAAACCGGAAATAAGTTCCGCCGAAACTTTTAAAGACAGCATGAACGTTTTTCGTAAAGACAGATTAGATTCTCATGGAGGTGGGGTATTTATAGCTGTGAGTAAATTTCTCCCATGCAATGAAATAGACGTCGATACTATCTGTGAAATCATATGGATTAAACTCAATGTTGCTGGGTCAAAACTCGTCATAGGCGCCTTCTACCGTCCACCCGATTCTGACATAGCTATCGCCGAGGAATTAAGAAGTAATGTTAACAGTATAGCTAGCCATTTTCAGGATAATGCTATGATTTTGGGAGGCAACTTCAATCTGCCTTATATCGACTGGCAAAACTATGTTCACATTACTGGTAGCAGGGATAAGGCAGCTTCTGAAGTAATTCTCGATTTATTCTCCGATAATCATCTCGAGCAGCTAGTTAATGAACCTACGCGGTGTCATAACGGTAGCGAAAACATTTTAGATTTGCTAGTTACTAACAGGCCAGAATTATTCAACGACCACTGGAATAAGTGATCACAAAGCGGTAATTGCGACTATCAAATTAATGGCCAAGCGAAAAAGGGGAAATGGACGGATTGTATACAGATTCAGTAAGGCCTCAAAGGAGTGTTTTAGAACCTACCTGAGGAATAATTACCATAACTTTAAGTTAACAAAGGACACCGTTGAAGAGATGTGGCATCGATTTATACATATAGTCAAAAAAGGTATGGAAGTACATATATCAAAGCGGAAAATAAATGGGGAGAATGATCCACCATGGTACACATGTGAAGTCAAAAGATTACTCAAAAAACAAAGAAGGATACTCGCACGCTACAGAAGGAAGAGGTCTCGCAGCGATTTAGAAACCTTGGCTGAGTTAAGAGGACGTGTGAAGAATGTGATGCGTGAGGCCTTCAATGATTTTCATTCAAACGCTCTCTCTAAGAGTCTCGCAGAAAATCCAAAAGTCAGTTGTACCAACAGCAATATTCCAGTACTAGTTCGTGAAGGGTACAAGGTTATTGAAAGCCGCGATAAAACTAATGTACTAAATACTGTATTCAAACATTCATTTGCTGACGAAAATAAGGATAGCATTCCCGTGTTCCCATGTCGTGTCGAGTTGGAGATGGAATCATTATGAATAGATACTGCAGGTATCATAAAGCAATTAGAGCTCCTAAAGTGGGGAAAAGCACGTGGCCCGGATGGTATACCAGTAAGAGTATTTTCAGAGTATGTGGCGGAAATCGGGTCATTTCTGTCTGATATATTCAGTAAATCCCTAGAAGAGCGAAAAGTACCTTCAAACTGGAAAATAGCGCAAGTAACTTCGATTTTCAAGAAAGGTGACCGAAGCAATCCTGGAAACTACCGTCCCATATCTATAACATCTATTTGTAGTAGAGTTATGGAGCATATTATATGCTCGAACATTATGAATTTCCTAGATGAAAATAATTTGCTTACAAAAAATCAACACGGATTTCGGAAGAAAAGATCATGTGAAACATAGCTGGCCCTATTTAAATACGACGTAATGAAAGTTATTGATGCAGGTTCACAAGAAGATGCAATTTTTTTTAGATTTTCAGAAAGCCTTTGACTCTGTGCCACACAACCGCCTTTTAGTGAAGCTACGAGCGTACGGTATATCTGATCAGCTTTGCGAATGGATAAAGGATTTTCTAACTGGTCGATCGCAGTATGTCGTTGTTGAAGGAGAAAGTTCTTCTAATCTAGATGTTACATCGGAAGGAAGTGTAATAGGACCACTTCTTTTCTTAATTTTTATAAACGATCTCGGAGACAAATTGAAAAGCCTTTTTAGATTGTTTGCTGATGATGCAATTATTTATAGGGAAGTAAGGAATTTGGCCAATTGTTTAGCAATTCAGCGTGATCTGGATGTTATTTTGGCATGGTGCGCTGAGTGGCTACTCACACTAAATTGTAAAAAGTGTAAGACAATGAGCATAACTAACAAAAAGAATCTGATTGTTCAGAAATTTGAGGTAAACAGTTCAGTTATTGATATGGTCGATTCTATTAAATATTTGGGAGTAACAGTACAAAGGAACATGAAATGGGACTTACATATTAATACGTTGGTGGGTAGAGCTAATTCTAGGCTGCGGTTCCTAGGTCGAATTTTGAAAAATTGTAATGAACAAACAAAGGACTGTAGAAAACACACAGTTATTAAACAAATGACTATCTCCTTTGTTTGTTCATTACAAATCTCTTGTGCATCAACATTTGGACTATTGTTGTGCCATCTGGGATCCGTTTCGTAAGGGGCTGATTGAGAGTACAGAGAAAGTACAGAGAAGAGCGGCTCGATTCGTTGCCGCTTGCTACAGTCCTTATTAAAGCGTTACAGAACTGATTAGTAGACTAGGCTGGGAGTCTCTGGTAGATAGACGACACACATTTTGTATAAACTTATTGGTAAACATGCGTACTCCCACTTTCACTTACGATTGTAGTGAAATACTTCGTCCACCAACCTATTTGGGTCGGAATGACAGGAAAGATAAAATTAGAGAAATAAGGTGCCACACTGATTCTTATATGAATTCTTTTTTTCCTCGTACCATTAGGGATTGGAATGCACAACAAAGAGATTAGGTTTGGTGCTGAGCACCCTCTGCCACCCACAGTTTTGTGATTTGCAGAGTATATATGTAGATGTAGATGTAGATGAAACAAATAATTGGGACTATAATGGGATACTGTTTGTTTGTGCCAATTCATTGCGATAAATAATTGATTTCAATTCAAACTTTTGAAGGAAGAACAACAGTATTTGCTTGTTACATGGAAATAAATTAACACATTTTACAGGTGGTACTTTCTGGGGATGGATCATTTCCTCAATGTTTGTCAAAGGTGGAGGTGTACAGATGCATAAGGTGTGCTATTCTAGTTTGTTGCAAGGGAAGAAGTCATGATTTGAAGAGCTTTTTATTGCTGGACCAGGAGTTGGCTGAATTTATCGAGTTCTGAAGCAGATTCCAACATGTATGAAGCTAGAAAAAAATCTAGGAAGAATCTCATTTTACGATAGGACAATGGAATCATAAACCTCACATTACAGGCAGTTCATGTAGTAGAAATCTGTATATAATTGGAATATATCAAATGAAAACAGAGCAAAAACACTATCATAATGCCAAATATATACGGGAAGGATAATGAATGTAAAACACTCCATTGTCAGACAAGGACTAACATACAGAAAAGTGAAGTTTTGTGCAATCATTAGCCACAGAACAAATTTCATTGAGCACATGGCAACATCAATTATGCAGTACTCTATACCTCAGGATCTGACTAAAATTGCTTCTAATAATCATTTGTATTGAAGTGTATGAGGTGGTGAAGACCATAAAGTGAGGAAATAATAGTAAATAAATGTAACATTTTTTAAATGATACTAAAGGTTTAACAAGCAAATAATTGATAAAAAATCATTTCTCGAGGAAAAAACTATGTAATAATTCACAACATTAAGAAAATAATAAAATTTATATTACTAGGAGAATTGTCCTATAGTTCAGTGAATAAGTTGCCTACCTTCATAATTTAAGGTCTGTGTTATAAACCCTGGTAAAAACAAAAATTCTGTTTTTTTTTTCACATTAGTTATGCCATTATTTTCCACGAAAACCACATAATATGTCTTCCTTGGAAGGGCACAAGTGACCTTCATGTTAAGGGTAACATTAGTTTTGATATTGCTATGCACACTGGCTGGTAGATTATGAAAAGAAGGGGACATGTTACTATCAGAATTGTGTGAAATTATAGTTAAGTTCACACCAATAGAATTCTGTTGCGAAGTGTTTTCACATTCAGCTCTGATTGTGTGAAGTAGTTTTTGAGATCTCAGGAGATGTGGAAATAAGAGTCACTTCAGTGATCTAGCTATGGGGTGTAAACTGATATAAGAAAATGGACAATGGTTACAGGTAAGTCAGTATTGAAGGTGTGTTGTGAGGCAGGTGGCATACTCGGTAATAGCATACATTGTGTCCAGATGAATTTTCATAGTAGTGTGGTTTGCAACAAGGTCTATTGTAGTACAAGCATCATGAAGAGACTAAGAAGATCAATGCATTGTGCAACAAAATTTTTAAAGGCTCTTAGGTGTTATGTTAGTACAAGATTTTTTAAGCTCAAAGCTTATGCTAACATACTTTCTATTTTTAATAGATATTTGGACCAGTTCAAAGCATCATCAAGTTCAAAACTCTTGAGGAGGCAATTGAAAGAGCAAACAACACATCATACGGCCTTGCAGCTGGAATTCTTACAAATGATGTTAATAAAGCCTTGGTATATTCAAATGCTGCAGAAGCAGGTACTGTATGGTAAGTATATTAGTTATTTTTTTTATATTTATAAATAGTCCTCTTTATGAATCACTATGACATATTTCACATCCCAGAGGTCCTTCCTCAGCAGGGATCCATGAAACAAGATTGATAAATAAATTTTAAAAAAAATCACCAGATACAATCAGTTTGTGATAGTATGTTTGGTTATTTTCAAAATATGGATTTAAACAAAATAGGTTATGAGAAATGCATTATGAAACCAATAATATTTTTTTACTTGGTGTGCAGGAAAAAGTTCTATTTTTAAATGTCAGCAACAAGTTTAGAGAAACGTCACTTCTATAAGAAAAAGAGAGGAACAAAGAAAAGTAAATCATGAAAAATATTGGATTAATTTTCTCAGGGCTACAATACTTCTCTTTCTTCTTGTAAGTGTCAATCAAACTGGTATTGGAACATTAGAAATTTCACTACTCATCTAATGTTCCATTTCAAGAATTTTTCTACAATGTTTCAAAAATTGTTCACTATTTCCTTCAGTCAAATTTTCATCCTCATACTCCCTTACTTATAAAAGAAATCATCCCTTCTTTTTTATGCTTGAACTCAGCACTAATTTGTGGTGAAGGTGGTCTATTCATTTCCACAAACTATTCATAATACTTTTACCAATAGTCATTCAGGACTCATTCTCCTTATATGCTTTGTACACTCTGAGCATTCTCTTCATCCACCTCTTCCTTCAAAAGTTCAAATTTTTCAAACTAAAAAGTATAGGAAAATGTATAGTAAACTAATTCAACAAACAAAAATTATGTTAAATTATAACTGTACAAAAAATTATTTAAAAAATGAAAGTATTCTTGCTTATTATTATAGCATAAAAGTTGATAAAAAAAAAAAAGAATATTAGTCTGTATCCTGATACTTAAGCAATTTAACGTAGAAGAGGTTGATGGGTATTTTACTTCTTTGATACACAAATTTATTAAAAATCTGTAGAAAGCAAAGTTGTTTCCAGTTATTCCATGATACACAGTGTTACAATGCAACTAATCAAACTAAATCCTTATGAAACTAAAAAAGGATAAGGGGGGAAAAACACAAGAAAAGCACAATATTTTGGTGTATAGCCTTATTCGTGCAGAAGTGAGACAACAGGCGGAGTCATGTGTATATAAGGAGATGGCCGTCTGGTGAATGGCGCATCCGCCCCCCCCCCCCCACTCCCCCATTTACACCACCGTAAACGTGTGACTCCATCTGTATATTTCGCTTTTCTTGAGTGTGTTTTTTTGTATTGATTGTTCCCAGCTGCCTTCATCTGTGGTATGTGTTGGGTAATATTTCCTTATCCTACCTTAGTTTTATTGCCTTTAAGCATTTTCCTGCTCATTGTTATTTTAAATCCTTATGAAATCATATAAGTCATAATGACACTGAAAAACCATTATTGTTGACTGGATAAAATCTCAGATTTCAGTTTGATAACCTGTGCCAAAATGAAGCTGACCTATTTAGAGAATTCTTAAATATATCAGAGAAGTCAAAATGTTTTCATGAAGTACTCAAAATTGTTAAAATGACATAATTTCTGATCAGCTAACTATAGGCATTTATCCCTGTGAATGTTTCTTTTTATCTTTAATTGAATGATTAATTGAAATGAAGCACATGCTATAGTGGAAATTTACCAAGCGATTTAATTATCCCTTTTTAAGTAATGTTTCATTATTATCATAAATACTTTGAGTGTTAAAATTCTCTCGCTCCCCCTCCCCCGTTCACCAATCTACTTTTGTAATGTATAAATTCCTTCAGTATTTTTGGCAAATAACCATGATTTCCCTCTGAAATTTATTCCAATCCCTGACACAGTTCGAAACAAAGTAAAATTTTGTCACTCCCTTTTGCAAAAAATTGAGTGGTCATGTTTTCTGTTGCAATGTACCATTAGTACACTTCCAGTAATATCCTAACAAACCCCTACATTCTTTTCACCCTTCTCCTGTCTTCCAGTAATCATATCAGTTAGGTCTTTAGGTAATATCTACAAACAAATCTAGCTGCTATCCTTGGAGAGCCCTCCAATTCCTGTATTTGATAGCCAAAATGTGGGTCCCCATTCCCCAACTACATCACCATACTCAAGCAATGGTCAGACCGAAGTTTTGTAACCCAATTCGCTAACTTCTCTTGGACCTCTCTGATCACCTTCTACAGTAAATGAAGGATTTTGCAATATTTTCCTACCTCATGCCCAGTTGAGATTATTTTCAAACATTATGCCAAAATATTTACACTTCAAACCATCAACAAGCAACTCTGTCCCCACCCCATAATCATTAAAATCCTTTAGTTTTTTTTATCTATGTACCTAATAACCTGACTCTTCTTGGCAGTTATCTTCATTCCATCTTGATCTATCCAGTTAGATATTCTATCCAGGTCACCCTGCTGCTGTTCACAGTATTCTTCCATTTTTATTTTAATATATACAATTATGTCATCTGAAAACAACCGAAATACTAACTGTAAACAATCAACACAAGCATTCATTAGATAAAATGAATTAGCAATGAACCAAATGCATTACCCTGTGGCACTCCCATACTAATTTCTACCTTTTTCATAATGCCATACCCACAATGATTCTTTGTTTCTTGTATTTTAATAATTCTTCTAACCAGCAAATCACTTTATCAACCACTCCAATAGTTTTCAAATTATTTAGAACCATTTTATGCATTGCTCTGCCAAATGCCTAGGAAAGGTCTAGAGCTACACTATCAACTTGGCCTCTCTTGTCCAGTTCATCTGAAATATCTTGCATGTTGCCCACCATCTATGACTTACATCAATATCCTTGCCATGTTGTCAATTTGCAAACCCGCTTCTTTCATCACAGGTATTTCTGATGCAGTTTCATATCAACCTCTCCATCATTTTGTATATCACTGATGTCAAACAAATCAGCCTGTAATTTTGAACCATTTTTGTTACCCCTCCTTATGAACCAATACGGTAGATTCTGCTAATTACTTAGGGGTAACAATTCGTAATAATTTGTCATGGAATGAGCATATTGAGAATGTAATTGGTAAAACAAATCGTATGCTCCAATTTCTAAGTAGTAATTTCAAACAATGCACTCCGGAAGTTAAATCTATTGTCTACAAGTCACTAGTGCATCCTCACCTCGAATAGTGTTGTCCTATAAGGGGTATCTATCAAAATGGATTAATGGAGGCATTAGGGTAGGTCCAAAGAAGAGCTGCCCCATTACTCTTGACAGAAACTAATTGAAAAATTCACGACTGATGTATTTTGGAATGACAGCAAACAAATATAGCTACCAGCAACATTCATATCTTGGAATGACTGCGAAAATAAAATAAGAGAAACCAGGGCCAGAACCGATTCATTTCTGTACTCATTTTTTCCATGAGCGATTAAGGAATGGAATAGAAAGGATTTACTGGGCAAGTAAACCTAAAATCCGACAGGAGTAGCTTTCGAAAAAACACTCCGGCCATACTGATCTGGATTTTCCATGGTTTCCCCGGATCACTCAAGGCTAATGCTGGGATGGTTCCTACCAATAGCCCATGGGCACCTCCTGCCATATCCCATATATCCATTACAAACTATTACCCTTTCAGGTCGGTGCAATGCACCTTCCGCCACACACTTTTAGTGAATCGTGGAGCAATAATAATAATAATAAGTATCCAGTCTCATTTTAAACAAAATTTCAAGTTGAGGTATGATATTGTATCCCACTAACTTTAATACATTTATAGTAATGTTGTCTACACTAGCCCTTTAAACTTTTTTAGGTTTCTTAGTTCCTACATAATTTCCTGAGGATCTACTACAAAATTTGTAGTTTCCTCATTTCTATTTACATGTACATATTCCTTTGTTTTATTCCATCCCATCTCAGTTTGACAGTCCTAATGGTTTCATTAGACCAATCATTCAATATCTCTGTCATTTTCAGATCCTTAATAACTTTTTCTCCAACTGTCCCCTCAGTTTTCTAACATAGCCATCGAAATTTATAGATGTTTAATTCAGTGGTCTCCCTGCACCAATAATACCCTTTATAAACTTTTCATTAGCGTCACTCTTTGCCATTATTGATTGCTTCTTTAGTTCTTTCAACTATTCCCTACTACCTTCCTGTCTGTAGAAAATTTATAAAATAATTTTGGTTTGACCATGTAGCTAGATAACTCAACCTAAATGCTTGAGGTCACCACAATATTTGTTAAACCACAAATAAAGAAAAGGTTTCAATATAACTATGAAATGATAAAAGTTAACTTTCCGAAAATTTCAAGTTTATTTAAAAGAAAATCACAAGTTCAAAATTTCAAATATGCACTTAATAGTTGAGTTGGCAAATCGAACACTCTTTACCAAAAGTTACAGGTTGTGGAGAGAAATTTGACCGACCGAACCCCTTTAGTAAATTTATAAGTTCATGTTACTAGTTAACTCGACACCAAAGTTTCAACATGGTCGAAATGACACAAAACAAGAAAGACTAAGCGAGACGAGAGACAGGAATAGACAAACCATAATGGCGGCGGGGTCTTTTTATAGAAACCACTAGAACCAGTGACGTCAGCAACTGTATCACATCTTTTTGCTTCCGCGTAGCTCAAAGTGTGTGTAATTTATTTGACGATCCAGAGTATTAAAAATGTTCAAACTTTGACAGTATCTGGACTTATCTACTAGAAGTCCAACGGCAGTCTCGTGAGAAATTTAGAGTAATTAGTTTTAAAGTTTTAGCTGTTTAAGACTCCGCGTAGTGACACATTCAAATTTGGGAAAAATCCCTAAGTGTTCTGGAATTTTACGCGCGTGCACAACAATCCGCGACAATCTATTTTTCAAAAACTTAATTGCTAGACAAATGCTAAAACTTTTTATGGAAACTAATATATATACGAAATTGTCTTGATGAGGGCTGTCTACCGATGTAATTTTTAATTTAATATCTCTTTTAATAAAAAAGGCTTATTTATTTCTCTTAATTAAAATTGCTAATTAAATTTTACCAAATTACTTAATTTTATTACCAAAATATCGGGGATAGTGCTGACTACAGCTGGTGATAAAAGTTCGGTTGTAACTTTACGATTTAGAGATATTGTAAATCTCAGAATTTCTACTTTTACGATCGCGTGTTTCAAAACATTAACAAACGGGAATATCTCGTAAACTAAACGTTTTGAGATATGATAAATACACTTTAAAATGATTTTTTTGATGAATTGTTACTGTGGGAAAGATTACAGGGAAATTACTTAAGGTTGAAAACTGCTCTTTACGAAATTTCTAAGTCCAGCCTCGGTGACTTTACGATCGATCTTTATGTTTACTCTGAATTTATTTCCTCCCTTATACCTAAGCCAAGGAGCTAGAATTTAACAAAATTCTAAGGTGCTTACATGATGTTTAAAATTTTGTTTTCTTTATTTAAGGGTGAACTGCTTCCTTGTTATTGTGCCACAAGTTCCATTTGGTGGCTACAAGGAATCTGGGATAGGAAGAGATCAGTAAGTGTACTAAACAATTCCATCATATTTCAAACAATGTTTAAAATTACTATATTTGCACTTTTTTTTTTTTTTTAAAAAAAAAAAAGAGACTATTGAAAAATCCCTTAATCTGATAACCATTAAATTTTTTTTTTCTTTTCAGTGGAGAGGAGTCTTTGAATGAGTATTTGGAAGTAAAAACAGTGCACGTGAAACTGCCATCAAAATCATAAATCATTACCTATGTGGCTGTTTAACTGATCAGTGTTTATTTATTTATCTTATGGCCATTGCAAAAGAAAAAAAATGTAACATTAAATTATAATTAAAATTCAAAATTAACATGGTGTAGCAAATATAGAGCTTCATTTGAAGGATTAATAAAGTCTATTGGTGATCCCCTGAAGGTTCAAAGTGGGCAACCAAAGGTCCCGTGACGGATGGTTTGTTTTTCCTCACAACAGACGCATCTCGGTGAATCTCTAATGCCCCATTTGTACAGAGCTGAAGCAGATCTGCCATGACCAGTATAAGGGTCTTCTGTGGTTTAATTAATTAAATAATCCACCAGAAGATTATGTTGAAGATTTTTGTGTTTATTTTCCAAAAGCAATGTCAGCGATATTCACATGCATAGGTACAATACAGAGATTCTTAGCAGTCGCAAAGATAATCTGTATAAAACTTCTGTGAACTCCCTCAACTGTCCTGCTGATTCCTTTATATAGGCTCTATTGAAATTGTGAGAATTCTTCAGAAGATTCCGCCCAATATTTCTTGAACATTAACACTTACTCAAACAATTAAACATATTAAAAACAATCGGCATTAATAAATAATCACTTAAAAACATTACAAAATGATCAGAAATGGAAATTAAAGATACTTAAACACAAAATTATTTACAGAAATCATTTTAAACCATAGAAAATTGTCCTTTAGACATCATAACTTGCATTAATACTTGGAATTACACACATTTAAGCAATTCTCTTGCACAATTCGATTCTTAAACATATTAAATGGAATTTAAACAATTTCCTTTCATAAAACAAAGTCTATATACACTGATTTGCAAGAAATTGCCAAACAAACATACCAGATCACATTCAAGCAAACTTTAGCTCACTACAAATACTTCATTAAATACAATTCTATTAAAATTCAGGTATGAGGGCTGTTACACCAGACCTAACTCTGTTAAGAGCTTCCCAGGTTTTGCGAGGAAGGCCAAGTCCCTTTAGTGCCTGTTGACTGTCAAACAGGGAATGTCATTCTGATGGGGCTGAGGCTATCCACTCCAATCTACAAACTTCTCTCCATCAAAATTATTAGATATAATCTTTTTAGCAGTTCTTATGCTTGGACTTCTTGATTTAAGTCCCTGGAACTGATTTTACATGTCATCATGGATGGGCAGATCCAAGTTATGACAGATCTTATTATATTGCGCAATTAGGCAATTGTATCGTCTTATCATAGGTGGTTCGATGTTACACAAAATGGGTAGACAGTACAGTGGAGTGGTCTTGATACATCCACTAATTACCCTCATTGTCTGGTTCAAAACTGTATTGCTCTTTTGGACGTGGGTACTACTCATCCAGACAGATGAGCAGTACTCAGCTGCAGAATACACGAGGCTCAGTGCTGATGTACGAAGTGTGGAGGCGGATGCTCCCCAGGAGGTGCCAGTTAACTTCTACAGAATAATATTTCTGGTTCTTAATTTTGATGCAACATAGATGTTTACTGTACGACAAAGTGCGATCCATTACGACTCCCAAATACTTGGGGAGGGGGTTGTGTCAGAAACGAGTGTCATCAAGAAGAATGTCAAGCGAGAGATTCGCTGCCTGATTATTAAGATGGAAGACACTAGTTTCCGTCTTGCTGGAAGTGAGTACGAGACGCCATTTCTTAAAAGAGTTGCTCAGGGTTTTGAGGTCTGCTGTTAAATTGTTTTCAATTTGCTGAATGTTATAAGATTGTTGTACTACTGTCAGATCATCAGCATAATAGAATTGTCTGGATTCTGTTTGAGCAATGTCGGAAATATACACATTAAAAAGAAGTGGGGCAAGAACTGAAGCTTGAGGCAGACCATTATTCAATCTTCTTACTTTGTTTATATTATTATCTGAGACAACCTGGAAAGTTCAGTTAGCTAGCATAGTATTGATCAGACAAGTGATTTTTTTGCACTTCAAAATGTTCAGCAGTTTTTATACCACACCCTCTCGCCACACTGTATAAGGTCAACAAATACAGCGCTAGTCTTCAATTGTCTCTCAAATCCTGCTTCTATTTGAGTTGCCAAGGTCAGGAACTGACCCTTGCAGTTTCTTGCAGGCCTAAAACCTGCCTGTTCAACTGGGAGGTTTGCGAAAATAATTGGACTGATTTTACTGTAGATGGTCCTTTCATATAACTCTGCAGGGATGACACTTGTCTGTAGTATTATTATTGTTTATTTTCTGATTTTACATAGCCTGCTACTTTGTTACCTAAAGTAGGCCCTTAGTTTCTACAGTTATTTTATGTTTAAAACAATTTACTTTTTTAATTAATCTGGATAATTATTCTTCAGGATTTAATGGATTTAAAGTATTCTGATAATTAATCTACTAATTATTCGAATGATTAATATACCAATTAATCTACCATCACACTAATTCACACAATAATCAGCAATTGTCTATGTATTTTCATACTTCTAATCAATAAACTGTCTATTTGTAAATGTTCTTCCTGCACCACTGCTGGTTTGCGTCGACATACAGGCCACCAGCTGTCTCTGCTGATGCAGTGGGGTGACTGCTGACATGCTGACCACAAAGTGCCATCAGCCAGCTTCATGTTTCTAGTAGTGGTCTCATTCTTCTCCAGTTTGTGCTTGGAGCCACCTACTTCCACATCAGGAGTTCCCTCCTGGAATCAGAGCAGGCCACCCACTGAGCCCTGGAGAAGGTGCCTCTGTCTTCCAGTGGCACTGCAATGAATTGAGTCTTTGCCATCTTCGTAGTGCAGGCACTGCCTTAGTCATGGGCAGTGCTTGTGGTCACATTTGGATTGTTCTTTTCTTCCTCTCCTGCCCTTCTTTCTGATGCCATTTGCTCATGCTAATTTCAGTTCAGCAAATCGCGCCTTCTCGCACAGCGATGCTAGATTAGTAGCTTCATCCAGCAAGTACCAGAGCTTGGTATCACAAAGTATGTTCTATATTCTACTGTTCTGAACTTGTATTTGAAGGTATGCTCTTGATTCTTCTGTTTGTTTGCACTCCCAAACAATGTGCTTGGGTGTACTTACTTCGCCACAGTCGAACCTGTTTCTTTCTTTCAGGCCTCTCTGTTCTAAGAAACTGTTGTATGGACCATGGCCAGATATGTAGAGTATGAGCCCTGGAGATGGTTGTAGGTGAGTCATGTTAATTCTCTCTTTCACGCAAGGAAGCATATTGAAGGTCCTTCTGCCCTTGATGCAGTTTGTCCATATTTGCTGCCATTCATCAATCAGCGCATCCCAAACAACTTTTTTGGTTTCAGTTAGTAAATAAGAGGGGCTACCATTTTTGGTACGTTTTCCACAGTGTGCAAGGAACTCCGGGTGAACTTCGTCAAAACCTGGAGCCTTCCCATTCTTCATTTGTTTGATGGCCCTTGCCACCTCTATATCAGTGACAGGGATGAGAGGTTTATAGGGGCAGAGTACATTCTTTTTAGATGGAACAATTGTTTTTTCACTTACCGAGTATGATCTTTATCAGTGCTCACTCTAGACATGTCCAGATTTTGCAGAAGTTCACCAGCTGTTTCTGTAAGCCTGTTCTGTTGGAAATCATCATATAGCATTTTACATGTTTCATTCCAGCACAGGATATATTCTTTTCTAAAGCCTCTAGGAATAGACATTTTAGCTGTTGCTATGGTTACTCTGATAAATCTATTGTAATTTTTTGCTAACGGAGGTATCCATCTTATGTTATTATCCGGGTTATTGACAAAATCTTCCCACTTTGTTTTCCCAAAGCTCTAATTATGGGAATTATTTGACCAACTTCTAGCAAGAATGGTCGGTGTTAACTATGTGGAAAGGCTCACGTGAGACAAAACATAGATCTGGGTTGGTTTTGATGTTCCATCTTCCTGTTAAAGTACCTTCATCTTTTGGGTTAAAAACTAAGTTCATGTTATTTGATGCCACCCATTAATCTAGCCTGATTCCATCCTGGTTGTTTTCTGTGTACTTTCAATCTGTGTGATGGCTGTTGAAGTCGCCAATATACGTAACAGGATGTTGAGACTCTGGTAGAACTTCACTTGCTCATGAGACGGAAGGGGGCTTATACACATTAATAATTTTTATTGTTCACCATGGCGGTAATAATGTGGATTTTATTTTCGCTGCATGCTGAGATGAGACAGGCACTGGTAATAGTATTTCACACATATATTGCGCACCAATAATGTTGATGATGAGTGGAACCTAAGATTTTGTAGCCTTGTATTTTTCCTCTCATAGTCAGCTGCAAATCATCCTTGGTGTGGGTTTCTTGAACGCACGCTATTTTGACATTGTGGTCAAGTCATAACTTTGAAAAGCAATCACTTTTTGATCGGCTTATTCCTTCCATATTAAGTTGGAAAACCCCTTAGTGAAGGTCCAAGGGTTCTTGCCTTTTGGTTCTATAAGAACTGTTAGGTGACATGAGGATTACTGTGCTCTGGTTGCCAGGAGATCCTACAGGATTGTCTGGCTGGCAGACTGTGTAGACTATTTAGCTGTGCAAGCACGTTGCTCTGGGTGTACCACGAGGAGGCTAGTCTACTTTATACCCCAGTGATCAGTGTTGTATGGCAAGGATGGGTGACCTGAGAAATATTAAATACAAAATGTAATATTTAGATATTACAAATAAAAAGTTAAGTGTATAAATGTAAATAACTTGTTTGTATTGAATTGTTTAATTCGATGGTATTTTTTTTTTTTTTTTTTTTTTTTTTTTTTTTTAAAAGGTTGAATTTTAGCAGCAAAATATTGTTTTATAGTAAGATAAATATTTTCTTTGACATCAGTTTGTGCTATAATGATCATTATATTTAATTATTCATTCCATCATACTGATTATAATGCCATTTTTATTTAGAATCTACAACTGACTGAAGAGTAGTGTGGTAAGTATATAATCTAGATCCAGTAATATTTACCATGTATGCAGACTGTCACATTAGAGTAATAGGAAATACCATCAGTATGCTGTGATTTGTGAATGATATTACAAGCATCAAAAAACAATTGCACCAATTTTTTTTTTTCGAAAGTATGGGAGATACAACATGGTAACTCAGGGAGCACATTGCTACATTGTTCAGGTGTACTGACTATTTTTCAAAGAAGACGCCATATTCCTAGGATTTTATACAAGCGTTCTGAAAGAGCATGTTGGTACCATACCGGTTTCTGGTAATGAAACCACTTCTTCACAGCATGAAGAACATTGTCCTGAGATTCAAGTGTATTCCACAGAGATAATTTTTCAAGGCCTTAAAATGTGAAAGTCTGATGGTGGGGGCTATAGAGTATGTGTGTCAAGGTGGTAAAGCCAAGCTTTGCAGTCATTTCATGAGGTTGCAGACTTGTGTGGGGTCTTAAACAGCATGTCACACAGATTATTTTCAGGCCAAACATTTGAATCACTCCTTTAGTCATTGCAGTGTAGTGCTTGAGTTAATGGTGAATCACTGATCCATCACATCCAACAAAATGATACGTTGTATTTCCCGAAACACAGAGATCATGGTACTTCCTACTGTATGAATTGATTTGATCTTATGCTTTAATGGTGACTGGGTACAGTGCGATTCCTTTGACTGTTGCCTTGTTTCGGGCTTGAATTGATGTACCTACGTTTAATTGGCAGTGATGATAATGGATAAGAAGACATTTCCCTCAAATTAGTAGCATTGCAGCAGTTCAGACAAAATGTTTTTCCTTGCATTTTTTGGTCAAATGTGAGCTCCTCAGAGATCCAATTGGCACACACCTTGGAGTATCTCACATTGTGCGAGACATGGTATCTACTACCACCACTGATGGACAAATTTTTACTCAACTGTCAAACAGTAATGCGTCATTCTGCTGAATCGGTTTGCCAGCATACTGTGCCAGCATTGGAGTCACGGCTTTGGTGGGGCAACCACTTCATGGCAAGTCAGGAAGATCGATCTGTGCACCTGCAGACTTTACTCATTGCAACCATCGACTAATGGTGCTTCTATTAACAGTGACAGTACCATACACATTCCACAACCACTAATGAATTTTACCAACACTTTCTCCCTCTGCAATGAGAAACTCAATCACAGCATGCTATTTGTAATGTGCATTTCTAACAGCTGCCATCTTCAAAAATGCCTACCACACTCCCACCTGGCAGGGGACCTTGCAACTAGTCACATCAAAAGTGGAAGGTTCAAGCTAGAATAGCTCAAAATTTCAGCCGTGTAGCATTGTTTTTATCACAGAAATAAATTTTGGTGTGAAACTTTTTGAACACACCTTGTACATATCAGGGCAGCTATTTCACAAATGTGGCACTGAAATTTGATGATTGATTCTTATGTACGTAACTCGATGAGACAAATAGAAAGTGATTTTTTTTAAATCTGTATTAGTTTTCGAGATATCAACTGCCAAAAATTATTTACGGGTATAGTTCATTGAGCTTTAGTCAACTGGTTCGGGCTGCATTTCAGCCTAACCATAACTGCTAAAAAGAAAACCAAACCCCAATTGAGCATGTCCAGCATTTAGTTTGTTGTGACTTTGGCATTTTTTTTTTTTTTCCTCTAGCCCAGTCCACATTTCAAACTAACCATTTCAATTTTGAGATGTTATATCTCGAGAACTAACCAAGATATCGAAAAATTTTATTCTTTACTTTTGATCTGTTTTATCAAGTTACATAACAATCCATCGGTAGATTTGTTTTTGGTATAATTTTTCTTCTCGCTCAGGCCACGTTTCAACCTAATCTCACATTTCATATTCAATTTCTTGAGAACTAAACCAGATATAAAAAATTATGTTCTTCACTTTTGATTATTTTTACATAAGAATGTGTCATCCAATTACAGCACTATGGTTATGGTTGAATCAACCTTATCACATAAGAATAGGGATACTGAGAAATTACTGAATAGCATGAACAATTATTAGGAGAAACATTTACACTACATATAAATGGAGGTCAGACAAATTTCATGAACTAAAAGAGAAATAGTAACAACAGTAAACTGTACATGAAAATAAGCTTATTTAGTAGGATGGTTACAAAAAGTTATGAGATCTTGTTCTGAGCCAAGTCTGTATTTTGCAGCACATATTCATTTTGGTTTCCCTCATATTTTTTACTAAAATTGAAGGCATAATATATATGAATAATTCTGAGCCTTATTAAATCTGTGTGGCTTTGCGGCTTGTCAACATCATCATCATTAGACGCGGGATGGGACTGTGGACTAGGAATGTGAAGGAATTCAGCCATGGCCTTTTGTAGGAAGCATCCTGATACTTGCTTGTACCGTAGTGATTTGGGGAAACCACGGAAAACCCAAATCTGGATGGCCGTACGGGGATTCGAACCTGCGTCCTGCCGAATGCGTGGCCAAAGCATTAACCACTCACTCACCAAGCTCGGTGTCAAACCCAAAAAAAGTGTGATGAAAATCTTGGCTTTTATGTATTTGTAAGTTTGATAAATCAACACATTTAGGCATTTACTTAGGTTTTCTAAAACATGACATCCATAATGTTCAACTCATCAGAATTTTTATTTTTTAAATTTTTTTTATTCTAAATAAATGATCTATAGCACCAAGAGAAACCATTCGGTTTCAAAAAGTGAATACTCAGTGATATGTTTAGACCTGGCTCAGAAAAAGATCTCATAACTTTTTGTCACTCCACAAGCATGAGACTTGACCTATTTTTACAAGAATTGTTTATGTGGGATTTTGTTATTTGAGAAGTAAATTTATGATTAATTTTTGAAGAAATAATAAGGAATGGTGTCGCAAAAAATGTTAGGATACTGTCAATAAACAATCATGGAAGGAAATATGGTAGGTATCGGTAAAGGTAAAATCTTTGGAATATCGTGGAAGCAGGTACCGCACAAACGTGTGTATTTAAATTACAAACAATAATTGTTAATAGTTAGTTTTTGTTATAATAGTAATTTCAAACTCTAAATTCTAATACATTCTACTACTGTAAGTGTTAGTGAGTTTTTTATTAGTGGAAAAAAATTTTATGTTTGATTTAGTGCTGTGATCTGTTCAGTGTTTATTTTCTGTGTTTGTTTACATTTTTGAATGCTAGGCTTAAGTTTTTTGAATGCTAGGCTTAAGTTCAGATTTTTATTATAGAGCGTTAATATCATTTACAACAGTTTTATTATCGGTGATCATTTCCATAGGCAGTGTTAAGTCTATTTAATTACTGTTTTGTATATTCTATAGATAAAGCTTACTTGTGAATTAATTTAGCAGTTTTTTGTAAGGTTAAGTTCAACAAATTTTCTCTCTTACATTGTGTACTTTGTTTTTGTTAGTCTCTTGTAATCATGAGTAAAAAGTGTGGAAATTGCTGTAGATTTGTGAGGGTGGGTATTTTTTTTATCAAGGGTGTGAGAAATGGTTTACTTGGGGAGAAAATTGTAGCATCGTCGAAAATGGGGAAACTGAGGAGGCTCTCCTATGGTTCCGTAAAGATTTTTTATAAAATAGGAAGATATTGGAGCAGGAGGAAAGGATTAGTGCCCTTGAGGCTGAACTGGTAGATGCTATAAAGGAGTTTGATAGGCTGCGAAGGGAGGGAAACAGAGATGGCTGGCGACTGGTAACAGGGAAAAGGTCTACCAGAATGAGAAGGGATTCCAATTCTTTTGTTGTTGGGGTGGAAAATACATTTGCCCTGTTTCCAGAGTTAGATAGGGATGAGCCTTCTGTAGTTGTAGGTTTAGGGAATAAGCAGCTGACTTGTAGGAAAAGCTGTGTAGTTAAGTCTGGTAGGCAGGGATTAGGGAAAAAGAAATTTTTGCTGCTAGGTAATAGTCATGGACAAGGTGTTGTCCCATTGGTGCAGGAAATATTAGGATCAGATTTCCAGGTCATGAGTTTCTTCAAAGCTATTGCTAGTCTTGCTCAGGTAGTAGAAGATATAGGATCTTTGAGTAAGGATTTCACAGATCAGGTTCATATAGTGATAGTGGGAGGAGCAGGAAATAGTTTCAGAGATGACCTAGAGAATATAGCAGAAGCAACGTGCCACACTCAGGTCAGTGTGATGTCAGTCTTGAAATGCTATGATCGGCCACAGATGAACTCTGCTGTGAGGCGAGTGAATCTGTAACTGGAACGGTTTCTTACGTCTGATATTGGCTCTGGTATGGGTTTGGTACCTGTAGATGCTATTGATAGGTGGAATTATACTAGGCATGGCCTACATCTCAATAGTAGATGGAAGGGGGTTCTTCCAAATCTGATATCAAAATGATTAATCGAGCCCATAAATTTACATGAAAAGATTCCTACTGTTAATGCTGTTAGGCAGCTCCTTTTTTAGATTAGGGTCAAGTATTAGGCAGAGAGTTTTAAGAGAAATTAATTTAAACAATAATGAGTCTTCAGATACCAAAATTAAAAATTGTGTAGGGATTAATTTATTACATCAGAACATTAGAGGGTTATCAAATGAAGTGGATGAATTACTAGTCCACATAAATGAAATGCTATCAATAGAATTGATGTTTTATGCTTGTCTGAACATTATATAACTACAGCAATAGGTATGTCAAATGTAACTGGCTTTAATTTAGCTTTTCATTATTGTAGAACTAACTTGGAGAAAGGAGGAGTTGTCACTTATGTTATAAATGGTTATAGTTTTGAGGATATAAGTACAGGTTGCGGCAAAAAGATCTGATGGTTTTAAAGTAAAAACAACATGAAAAATAAAAGTGATACAAAATATTTTATTGCTTATTACAGAAGGGTGTTCATGTAAATTAATGAAAATAACAACAGAACAACCAATTTCATTCATTTAAGATGTGAAGATAACGTCCTTTAAATGACGTCGGTCTTTGACCAACCATTCTTCCAGCCTTGCGCTAAAGCTGCTGAACCTTTTAAAAATTCTTCTACCCAGCAAATCACTTTCTCATCCACTCCAATAGTTTTTACCTTATTTACTACAATTTTGTGGCCTACTCTGTCAAACGCCTTTGAAAGATCTAGTGCTACACTATCAATTTGGCCTCCCTTGTCCATTTTATCTGAAATATCTTGCATATATCCCACCAACTGAGATTTGCATGAATATCCTTGCCTGAACCCATGTTGCCTACTTGAAAACCACTTACGTTCTTCACATACATTTCTGATGTGGTTGCATATCAATCTTTCCATTAATTTACCTACCACTGAAGTCAAACTGATTGGCCTGTAATTTTCGACTGTGTTTCTCACCAATTGAACTTCATGTAGAGAGCTGTTCAAGAAGTTAGGGATTTTAACACTGGTGGCTGAGTATATATACACATTAATTTCCTTTGTGGTCATAAATTATGTTTTGAAACAAGTAGTAAAATACACAACTATGGCACTAGAAGTAAAAATAATCTTCACAAGGATTAAAAGTCGTTGTTATTTGTTCAAAAGGGTGTCCGATATTCAGGGATACATATCTTCTATAAACTCCTAACACACATTAAATAAGAATAAATTCAGGGAAAAATTGAAAGAATTTTTAATTGGCAACTCCTTCTACTCTGTAGAAGAATTTATTTCTAAGTTATCTATAAAATAAACTGTCAGTAGTTTGTGTAAATTTGGTTGAAATAATTAATGCACCATGTATGATATGGTGTAGCCTATGTATTATTTTGTTATGCAATTATTTTTATGTAAATTGAAGTCTTTCCACATCTCACAGAGTTATATTGGGATCGATCGAAAATGAATGTATTGTATAAAGTTTGGGTACATTAAAAGTGAAATATTGGTATAAAAATTTATCACAAAATTTTCTACTTTAAAATTGTAAAATTCAGATGTTAGGAAATATCTAGGAAATCAACTTGTAGAAAGAAAGTAACGTCATCTCTGCTGAAACAACATACTCAAATTTTGGAAAGCTTAGTATAGTCTAAAGATTGTTTTTAAAATTTTATTATAATAAAGTCAGACACATGCTTAAAGAATAAGTTAATCATTTAGGTCATATACATAAATTCAAGGAAAGGAATTGTATTAAAAATAAAGTTTAATTAAATATAAAGGATTTCTAATAAGTTTCGTTTGAATTCGCGAAGGTAGAAGAAAATAAATTTTGGCGCCAAGGATACTTGGTTAAAATGGCTAGATTAGCTGAGTCAGTCAGGAGGCATTCGCTGGAGTAGTTTACAAGAAAAATTAAGAATAAATCGAAGAAAGCAGTTAGAGACTTCAAATTTGCACAATAGGCATTTTTAAATACTTAGAATAGTTTAAAGACAGTTTCAGATTGATAACTTTAAGCACTTAGGAAATAGTAAGTATCTAAATTCTAGGTTTGGTTTACTTATTTTATTCACCCTTTTGAAAATAGTAAACATGCCTTGAGTGGTTTTAAATAAAAGAGCAGCCCACTGGGAGTAAAATAAAAGTTGTTTCAATTTCATAACTACAAAATCGTGAGAGTTGTTAACAGGTTCAGGGAATATTAGAAAATGATTTTTTTTTACAACTAAACTATTAAAGCTACAAAAAAATAATCATAAGGCTAGGAATTAACGCTTTTTGGAGGATCTAGCTACTCTCAAAATTTCAGAGCGATTGGAACACTTTAAAAAATAACTTGTCAAGATCAAGAAATCTGATGAAATCTCAAGCTTGGGAACTGATATCTGATCAGTTGTTCGGATGATTCTCGTGGGAAACCCGAAAGTCTTTGGGTTCCCACGGACGTTTCTATAAATAGCAGCCCAAATTTTTCCTCCCCCAGTCTTCGAGATACAGTTACCCGGGGTTCACATTGAGCTGCGTGGTGCAGTAGGGGCAGCGCAGAGCAGGTCAGGGAACACGAAAACACAAACTGAGTTGAGCAGTTACCCGCGCGAATTAGACCGCAGTTTACAAAGCATTGTTGTGTTGTGCGAGAAACAGACAAAAAAAAAAAAGCGTAACCAAAAACATGTAGATGCAAAAAAACTCGATTTTTTATTTCTGAATCAGACTGGGATGCCGAGCTTGGAAAATTGTTATTACTTTAACAAAAGCTGAGTTAGATAAAACTATGCAAAAGTGAGTATATGAAAAGAAGAAACTCTCATCTGGCTTTTGCAGTGACAAGAGAATTATCAAAAGATTATTTCCGGATGACTCGAGCGGAGATTCGAGGCATAATCTAACCTGTTATTTTCTCATCAACGCTCAAGTACCTATTAGAACTGAAGAAAATCTCACAGTATTTTCGTGGTTATTTATTTAGCGTTTGACGGTACATGACCGAGCGTGGTGGTGTAACGGATAGCGTTCTGGCCTCGGATTCGGGAGGACGGCGGTTCGAATCTGTAACGGGGCTGATAAATAGTAAAACGCAATAACTTTATAAAATTAATTATTATTTAAGAAAATTAATTGAAAGATTAAAGTTCCATGTATAACATGAAATGTATATGTGCTTTGGATTTTCGGTTACAACTCGTTGGTTATTATCAACGGACAGACAGATGAACTCGAACCTTCTAAAAGAAAACGTCGCTTCGGAAAATGAGATTACTAATTCACTAACCTGCAATTTTTGGAAATGAAGTTTAAGCTAGGGCTCATGTAGACTGTATGACAGGATGATGGTTTAGATTAGTTATCGTTCTTATTAAAATGAATTTATGAAAAACTGAGCCTTCTTTCGTTGAAAATATATATATAGGAATTATTTCTGGTTCTAAAAGGAACTATTAAAGAAGAAGTTAACAGCGAAGCGCGTTTCAAATCCCCGTCCGGGCATCCAGATTTGGGTTTTCTATGGTTTCCCAAATCACTCCAGGCAAATTCCGGGATGCTTCCTTAAAAAGGCCATGGCCGATTTCCTTCCCATTCCTTGCCCCCATCCTTTCCCCTCTCTAAAGACCTCGCTGTTGAGAGACGTAAAGCAGTTAAAAAAAAAAAACGGTACATGACATTATATGAATGTATTTCTCTTTTATTTCATATTATATTTTTATCAAAACTACATAACAGGTCACAAGAAACACTTCAAACTAAAAAAGCAGTGTTCAACAAATTATTTGGGAAATTGTCTTCACAAGAATTCTCCCTCTCTCGTTAGGAGTTGAACGGAGGTTGCCTTGAAGAGTGAGAAAAAACAGAAGAGTTCGATTCAGTTAGACGTGTGCCATGGTTAAAAAAAAAAAAGTTTTTCTCGGGGCCTCTATTTAATGATGGAGTACAAATAATAAGAAAACAAATAATGTAATAACACTCTATATCAATACTTTTCAAAAGTTTTATTAAAAATGAATTCAAAATAAAACTGATAATTGTAAGTGGACAATTGTATGATAAATAAATGCTGAATTTACTCGCCACTTGTTGGGCTCATTTGTCCAAATTTCTTGTTTAAATTTAATTTTTATGTTTTTATTATGACTGATATTGTGAATTGCGGGTTGGTTACGCACCAGTTTACTCAATTTTTCTTACTCCACAATTGAAAATGATTATAAGTAAAGCAAGAAGTGTTAAGGCAAAAACTGGCACGAGTGAGCTGCGTGTCACAGTTTCTTTGTCGTGAACACAACGTGGCGCAGACCACGTGCGGCGCAGTACTGCGCTGCCCTGCTCTGCGTCTCATAATGCGTTGTGCCGCCCTAAAAGATAGACATACAAAAACTGTGCTGCGACGCCGGCGTCAACTGCCCGTCAATGTGCGCCCGGCCTTATGCTAAACGCAAACTGAGGACACGTATAGCGCGTGTGACATGACGCGACACGAGAGGCACGACGCGCGATTGAGACTCGCGTAGCGTGGTGGTCCGCATATTGAGACGCAGTTTCGAAGTGGCGCGCGTACCACTCGCGTCTGAAAATACACGACACGCGAATAAAACATTTTTTATTATTAACATTTGCCATTATTTAGAATCAGACGGTGCCGAAACATGGAGTTTTGCTTTATTCCTTGCGGAATAAGAAATTTAAGTAAACTAACGAGTATATTTTGTCTAAAAGGAAAAGCGGATTCGGCTTAAAAATTCATCACACTTGGTGTTGGAGCTGTGGGCAGATTTATCATGGAAATGTATTTGATAGTAGTGCATCGGGCATGAAAATAATATAAAACATGTTACTACTTCTGTCTCCTGAAAGTATACCTACGATTGCTAAGCCGACGCCGCACTTTTTTTTTTTGAGACAAGGTCTATCTTTTAATAGAAAAAATACAAGGAGCATGTAACTAAAACTTATGAACACAAAATTTTTAACGCCTGAATTTTTCGAGCTCGATAAACCACGGAATGCGCCTTCGGTATACTGTCTTCATGGTTTCGTGTGTTCAGAAAACCATTTGATATTAAAGCGGACATGGTGAAAGATATTGTAAAATCAGCTACCATTTTGAGCAACTACTTACTTTAAAATAAAAACTGTAGAGATACAAGTATAGAAAAGATGAATATGTAACATACCTATTTCATTAGAAAACATATTAAAAATAAACTTATTAACAATAAAATCATGATCTTCTAAAAAAAAATAATAATAATAATTTTAAGTCTATATATTAAGTAACATTTTATGCTTTATACGTTATTTCACATAATAAAAATATGTATATGAATTTTAAATCAAATAAAACCAATGCTCAGTGATTGTTGAATATAAAGAAAAAAGAAATAAAAGTATTTGGCAATTTGGGTATTTGAACCGGGGTTCGCAAATTGGTAAGCAGGCGCCTTACCCCATACACCATGACAAAACTTTCATTCACATCTTATCAATTTTATTAATAACAATGGCTCATTTAGAAGAAATGGCTCTAGTATACACATATGGAGTAGGCCTAAATCCTTTCAACATATATTAGGGTGATCGAAATCTGTTCTCAACATGTCTGATGGTTTCCAAGTTAGTAGTGGTAGCAGAAGATGTCAACGATACCAAACTACACAATCACTTTATAAAAATTTCTCGGGTTTCAAGCCGCGTGAGAATTGAGCCGTCTCAATTCTGACGCGGCTTGAGACCCGAGAAATTTTCATAAAGCATTGCCGCCGCGAAAACGTACATAGTTATCTACACAATCACTGCATGGACAAGAAACTTCATCAGCTATTTTCAAAGTGAGGAAGAATTTCACTTAGTGTTTCCACAACTGAGCAGCAGTTCCGTTTCAAGGTCTATCCGTCATGGTTAGAAAATAGTGACAACATACCACACTTCATTTGTTAAGTTTTACACTTTATATGTTATGTGGGGTCATGTTAGAGCGAACGTTACCCTTTGATGTACCAATTAGAAAAATCCTTTCCTTAGTGTGTACGATATGTAATAAAGAAAAAGTTTGAAATAGCTATTTGTGGAAATATGGGCAACATTGATCGTGCATCAGATTAAAATTATTAGCAGTGACACCGCAAGTCCGATTCTTCAGTTTTTTTTAATCTTATATATATATAAAAATAGACGTGTTTTTTCCTATATTTCACTTTTCAGCCACCACTACCTAGCACAGATCACTGATGTTTGTGGGTGGAAGTAGCATGGAGTTTCCTGTCATGCACAACGTTGGCCGAATGCCGATAGATGTGGGGATGTGGGAGATATAATGATTCAAGTTGGTCAGTGCAGGGTGTTTTCATATTTCGACCAAAAATTCGTATCTCCGTATAATTCTCTTTCCTGCCACAACTACATAACATAGACCTTTGGTGTTTGTGTGTGGTAGTAGAATCGTCTTTCCTGTCGTGCACTATGGTTGTTAGACGTCGGTAGCTATGGGGGTGTAGGAGATATGGGGGTTGAAAGTGGTCGACCTGTGGCAATTTCATACTTCTGCCAAAGACAAAAGTGTCATGGTGTATCACTTTTCAGCGAAAACTATAGATCACAGATCTCTGGCGTTTGTGTGTAGTAGTAGCACAGAGTCACCTTTCGATCACAACAGCGGCCGAATTTCAGAAACTGTTTTACTGCGGTAGATATGGTGGTTGTAAGTGGCTGACCAAGGATACTTTCGTATTTCGACTGTCTCCGCATATGTCACTTTTCTGCCACAACTACATAGCATAGAGCATTGGTGTTTGTGTTTGGTAGTAGAATCGTATCTCGTGTAGTGCACTATGGTTGTTAGATGTCGGTTGCTATGGGGGTGTGGGAGAAATGGGGGTTGAAAGTGGTCGACCTGTGGCAATTTCATACTTCTGCCAAAGACAAAAGTGTCATGGTGTATCACTTTTCAGCGAAAACTATAGATCACAGATCTCTGGCGTTTGTGTGTAGTTGTAGCACAGAGTCACCTTTCGATCACAACAGCGGCCGAATTTCAGAAACAGTGGTACTGTGGTAGATATGGTGGTTGTAAGTGGCCGACCAAGGATATTTTCATATTTCGACTGTCTCCGCATATGTCACTTTTCTGCCACAACTACATAGCATAGAGCATTGGTGTTTGTGTTTGGTAGTAGAATCGTATCTCGTGTAGTGCACTATGGTTGTTAGATGTCGGTAGCTATGGGGGTGTGGGAGAAATGGGGGTTGAAAGTGGTCGACCTGTGGCAATTTCATACTTCTGCCAAAGACAAAAGTGTCATGGTGTATCACTTTTCAGCGAAAACTATAGATCACAGATAACTGGCGTTTGTGTGTAGTAGTAGCACAGAGTCACCTTTCGATCACAACAGCGGCCGAATTTCAGAAACTGTTTTACTGCGGTAGATATGGTGGTTGTAAGTGGCTGACCAAGGATACTTTCGTATTTCGACTGTCTCCGCATATGTCACTTTTCTGCCACAACTACATAGCATAGAGCATTGGTGTTTGTGTTTGGTAGTATAATCGTATCTCATGTAGTGCACTATGGTTGTTAGATGTCGGTAGCTTTGGGGGTGTGGGAGAAATGGGGGTTGACAGTGGTCGACCTGTTGCAGTTTCATACTTCTGCCAAAGACAAAAGTGTGATGGTGTATCACTTTTCAGCGAAAACTATAGCTCACAGATAACTGGCGTTTGTGTGTAGTAGTAGCACAGAGTCACCTTTCGATCACAACAGCGGCCGAATTTCAGAAACTTTTTTACTGCGGTAGATATGGTGGTTGTAAGTGGCTGACCAAGGATACTTTCGTATTTCGACTGTCTCCGCATATGTCACTTTTCTGCCACAACTACATAGCAAAGAGCATTGGTGTTTGTATTTGGCAGTAGAATCATATCTCATGTAGTGCACTATGGTTGTTAGATGTCGGTAGCTATGGGGGTGTGGGAGAAATGGGGGTTGAAAGTGGTCGACCTGTGGCAGTTTCATACTTCTGCCAAAGACAAAAGTGTCATGGTGTATCACTTTTCATCGAAAACTCTCGATCACAGATCTCTGGCGTTTGTGTGTGGTAGTAACACAGAGTCACCTTTCGATCACAACAGCGGCCGAATTTCAGAAACTGTGGTAGATATGGTGGTTGTAAGTGGCCGGTGAAGGATATTTTCATATTTCGACTGTCTCCGCAGATTTCACCTTTCTGCCACGACTACATAGCATAGAGTTTTGGTGTTGACGTGTGATAGTAGAATCGTGTCTGTTGTCGTACACTATGGTTGTTAGATGTCTGTAGCTATGGGGGTGTGGAAGATATGGGGGATGAAATTGGTCGACCTGTGGCAATTTCAAATTTCTGCCAAAGACGCATGTGTCACGGTGTATCACTTTTAAGTGAAAACTATCAATCGCAGATCACTGACGTTTGTGTGTAGTAGTAACACAGAGTCTCCCATCGATCACAACGTTGGCCGAAATTCGGTAACTGTGTGATTGTGTGAGATATGGTGTTTGAAATTGGTCGATCATGAAAATTTTCGTATTTCATCCAAAGACTTGTGTGTATCCGTAAATTTTACTTTGTTGCCGGAACTACATAGCGCATAAGACTGGTATTTATGTGTGGTAATAGTATCGAGTCTCCCATCGTGCACTATGGTGGTTAGATGTCTATAGCTGTCAATATGAATTCGTTACAATCACGAACGAAGTCGTGGGTACCAGCTAGTATATAATAAAGCTCTTTGTGCTACATCACTGGCTCTAGTCACTTTTTCTTTTAAAAAGTCAAAGATTAGATGGTTAACAACACCACACGTTCACAAGCGTGGCGCGAGAAACTGTGCCTCGACAACAGCGCGGCGCAACTGTCAGAAGCCGCGAGTCGCGCCGCGTAGCATCGTGTTCCCAATGTGCGCTGTTGTATTTAATTTCGCAGTTTCCAAAAAAAAAAAAAAAAAAAAAAAAAAAAAAAAGCGCTATACGCGTCTCAATTTTCGCTTAGCCTAAGGCTAAGCGCAAATTGAGACGCATATGACGCGTGTGACATGACGCGACACGAGCGGTATGACGCGCGCGTGAGACACGCGTAGCGAGGTGGTCCGCATATTGAGACGCAGTTTCCAAGTGGCGCGCGTTCCACTCGCGTTTGAAAATACACGACACGCAAAGAAAACATTTTTTATTGTTAACATTTGTCGTTATTTAGAATCAGATGGTGCCGAACATGGAGTTTTGCTTTAATCCTTGCTGAATAAGAAATCTACGTAAACTAGCGAGTATATTTTGTCTAAAAGGAAAAGCGGATGCGGATTAAAAATTCATCACAGATTATATTGGAGCTGTTGGCAGATTTTTCCATAGAAATGTATTTGCTAGTAGTGCATCGGGCATGAAAATAATGTAACACATGTGTGTGTTTTTTTTTTGTTTTGTTTTTTAAATTATGAGCACAAAATTTTTAACGCCTGACTTTTTCGAGCTCATCAAACTACGGAATGTGCCTTCGGTTTACTGTCTCCATGGTTCAGGAAACCATTTGATAGTAAAGTGGACATGGTGGAGGATATTGTAAAATCAGCTCCCATTTTGAGCAACAACTTACTTTAAAATAATAACTGTAGAGATACAAGTATAGATATGATGTAACATACCTGTTTCATTAGAAAACATATTTAAAATAAACTTATTAACAATAAAATCGTGATTTTCTAAAAAAAAAAAAATAAGACAATAATATAGTCTTATCTATAATATATCTATAATGTAACATTTTATGCTTTAAACATTATTTCACATGATAAAAATATGTAAATTGAATTTTAAATCAAATAAAATTAATGCTCAATGATTGTTGAATATAAAAAAAGAAATAAAAATATTTGGGGATTTGAACCCGGGTTCGCAAAACGGGAAGCACACGCCTTACCACATAAACCATTATGAAGCTTCTAATATGAGGCTAACAATTTTTTTGTAACTACGGTTCATTTTGAAGAAGTGGTTGTAGTATAGACATATGGAGTAAATCCTTTTAACATATATTTGGGTGATCTAAATCTGTTCTCAACATGTCTGATGGTTTCCAAGGTAATAGTGGTAGCAGAAGATTTGAACGATACCAAACTGTTGCAGCAAACTCAATCACTGCATGAACAAGAAACTTCATCGGTTGTTTTCAAAGTGAGGAAGAATTTCACTTAATGTTTCCACAATTGAGCAGCAGTTCCGTTTCAAGATCAAACCGTTATGATTGGAAAATAGTGACAGCATATTACACTTCATTTGTGCAAGTTTTACATTCTATAGGTTATGTGGGCAAGTTAGAGCGAACTTTACTTTTTGATGTAGGCCTACTAATTAGAAAAAACCTTTCCTTAGTATGTACGATATGTATTGACGAAAAATTGTGAAATGGCTATTTGTGGAAATATGGATAACATTAATCGTCCTTCAGACTACAATTATTTGCACTGACACGCCAAGTTCGACCATTCAGTTTTTTTACATGTTTTGTATAATAAAGCTCTTCGTGCTACATCACTGCCTCTATCGACTTTTTATTTTAAAAAGGAACTGATTAGAGGGTTAACACCACCACACGTTCACCCGGGTGGCGCGAGAAACTGTTCCTCGACCACAGCGCCGGGCGACTGTGAGCAGCCGCGAGTCGCGCCGTGTAGCGTCGTGTTCCCAATGTGCGCTGTTGTATTTGATTCCGTAGTTTACAAAAAAGCGCGTTGTGCTGCGTCACGTCACACGCGCTATACGCGTCTCAATTTGCACTTAGCCTTATAGCGTTACTGCGCATTTCTGTGGCGCAAATTAGTTGAAACTGTGAGGCAAGCATGTGGCGAAACTAGAACACATCATGTACCTGTAAATTCAGCTAGGGATCGTGAGGTTGGTCTGTCTCAAATGAGTTAATCGAATCTGCAGATAAAAAACACTTTGGAAAAGTTTTTCGATTCCAATTTACTTTTGTGACTTTGTTTCAAATGTGAAAAATATAGTGACTATCTACCAGTATATGCTTGTGACTTTTGTTATCTATTATCCTTCCTTAGTTTGGCGTTTTATCAAGCTAAGTGGCGACCAAGTTAATATAGCAAAGCACAAATTGAAACCTTCCTAGGCATGATCACAGTTAAACCTAAGGCAGTAGGTTTTGCACCAACCCCAGTTAAGCTTACCATCTTACAATCTCTCTTTGTGTTTCTATGTCATCCTGCCTTCAATACCATTCACTGTTATGCCCTTGGTGTTTGAAACAGTCCCTATAAATCAGAAATGATTAATGACATGGAGATGCAGCAGGTCACTGGATTAATGACCTAGAGTGTATCCTAAGACCATGTAATCCATTTATATTACTGTACATTGAGAATGTTGGATTTACATGGGTATAATATTACAGACGTAAAATAGTCCACCAATCAGACTTCCAGGTGAGGAATGCTTCAGGAGGAATCATCAAAATAAACAGCTTCACTTCAGCAACACGGTAGAAATAGCAGAATCTTTTAAAGATGTGACTGGGAGTGCAAAGTGTTCATCAACACCAAGAAAAAAGAGGCAACAAGAAAAAAAGTCAACAACTATGAAGACAAGTCAAGCTAGAAGTGGAAACTGTACTAAGAAACTGAGAAAAATACTACTAGTGAGTGACAGCCAAGATAGGAGTTGCAACGAAATACTTAGCTCAAAACTACAATCAGGTAACAAAGTGCAAAGTATCATAAAACCGTATGCTCCTATTAGGGAAATATTAAAAAATATTAGAAATAACACAAAACACTTTGGTACTAATGATATCCTAATTGTAATGTGTGGAACAAATAACCTAAATGACATTGACATTATTGATGAAGTAGATCAGCTCGTAGCACAACCTTAACACACAAAATGAATGTTATTTTTAACTCAATACCTTTCAGATATGACACACTCAAATTTAATAGCCTTGTCAGAAAAGCAAATAACCGCCTAAGAGAAATGATTAATACATCCAATAGTGCAAATAAGGCAAAAGTAGCTATAAACTTTGAATGTGAGAGGATTTTCAGGAACCAATATACTAGGCATGGTCTACACATGAATAGACATGGGAAAAACCAAATTTGTAATAAGCTAATAGATCTAATCCAAACATTTGAAAAACCAATGGAAATTAAATATGGAAGTAGAAAGAAAGGGTTGAAACAAACACTACTAGACAAATGGTTATTAAGTGACAGAAAAGATAGCAATAATTGTTTTTTAGAAGTTACCAACACCCTACGAATATAGACCTAGCTACAGGGCATCAGACAGACAGTCGGTTAAAAATTATCCCTACAGTGCCAAAAAATAAAATAGCAGAGAAATTAAAACAATGAATCAACAAATGATACAAATAAATTAAGGCAACATCACAATGCAAATGTTAATGGATTAAAACAGTTAGAATTGGGATGTAATAAACACAAACTTAGAATTCTTCATTTAAATATACAATATGTATCCAATAAAATAGAACTGCTTGAAAATTTTATCAATATTGTTACTGCAGATATTGCTATAATCACTGAGCATGGTCTAAAAAATGATGAAATCAAATTACTATGTAAAATCAAAAACTACAAACTTATAAACTTCATTAACCGTACAAATCACTAAAAGGTGGTGGTGTTGCAATATATGCAAAAAAATGGGATAAGAGTAAACATAACTGAAAGGTATTAGTACATTTTGTTGTGAAATGTCTTTTGAGATTGCAGGAATAACTGTGTCAAACAGCTCCAGGAAGCTAATTATAATAGGTGTATATAGATCTCCTAGTTCTAAAATAACTGATTTTATTGACCAGATGGACCTGCTACTAAGAAACACTGACAAATGTAATACAGATATTGTTCTTGCTGGAGATTTCAATGTAAACTTAGAAAAAAAGCTTGTAGATTATATAAAACTTACTGATATTTTAAACATGTACAATATTAGAGACACAATATTCTTTCAAACAAGAATCACTGTAAATACTTCTAAAACAATTGATCATATCACTACTAATCTAAATGGGAAATATATTCTGACCAATGTAATAAATAGCTACTTGTCAGACCACCAGGCTCAGTACATAGATGTATTAAATTTTTCAGCCAAAAGTGAGATATGTGAAAAAAGGGAAATTAGAATAATAACTGACGATAACACCACCAAACTTAAGAATCACCTTGCTAATGAGTCCTGGATCAATATATAGTGTAAACTATAAATGGGATGCATTTTTCAAAATTTTTAATAAATCATACAATCATTATTGCCCAACTATCATAAAGAAAGTAAAGATAAACCAATTAACCAAAATTAAGCTACCACCAAATGTCAAAGAAAATCATAAAAAAATGAAAGATATGTACCGCAAGTACAAGTCCTCAGGTCTTACTTATTACAAAGATATGTATAAACATTATCATAAAACATTTCAAGTAGACCTGCGGAACCTGAAAGCTGAAGTGTATAGGAAGAAAATAATTAATTCCAATAACATTGGAAAGACTAGCTGGGGTCTAATAAATAACCTTAGAAAGGATTACAATGAGATGGAAAACATGGAACTAATCTCAAATGGGAATGTAGAAATAGATCCCAGTAATATCAGCAATTTGTTTAATGAGTACTTTCTCAATGTAGGTAATTCCTTGAAGAAGAATAGTGTAAAATCAGATAGGAGGTCCAATTACTCAATTAATAAATCAATGTATCTATATGAAACTACAGAGGAAGAAATACTTAATACTATTAATAATTTAAAAAATAAAAATACTTGTGGGTGGGATGGTATAACAGTATTTGTATTGAAACAATGTAATGAAGTGCTCGTGAAACCACTGGCGTATCTTATAAATGAAGCCATTGTGAATGGAATATTTCCAGAGTGCTTGAAAATTAGCTTAATTAGACCTGTTTTTAAAAAAGGCAACAAGAGAGAAATTAGTAATTACAGGCCTATTACTCTAACCTCTGTACTAAGTAAAGTATTTGAAAAAATTATATTAGTAAGAATAAATAGTTTCCTGAGCCAAAATAACATTATTAACCCCTGCCAATATGGTTTTCAAAGAGGACTATCCACTACAACTGCTGTCACTAATTTTGTACAAGAAATTGTAAGAAAGCTAGATGAAAAACAAAAAGTTGCTGGTTTATTTCTTGACCTCTCAAAAGCTTTGGCTCTGTTGATAACCACCACTTACTTGGCAAATTAGAAAATTATGGAATTAGGGGATTGGCAAATAAATTACTATCTTCCTATCTCAAAAACAGACAACAGTTTACTAAAATTCATTTTAAAATGGTGAATCTACAATAAAGATAAAATCTAAAATTGGTATAGTTAGATGTGTTCCTCAGGGATCTGTATTGGGTCCTATATTATTTGCTCTTTATATAAATGACATTTCAACACCAACTAACTGTAGAATTATAACATATGTAGATGATGCTACAGCAGTATGTTGGGATAATGATGATTTATCGTTAGAAGAAACTACTGCTAATGCCACTAATGAATTAACAAATTATTTTGATAAAAATTTGAACTTAGAAATCATAATATAGATAATAAGTTTTATCTTATTACAGATGAAGGAAACATCTATGAAATAAGTGAGCATAAGTTCCTTGGAATATACGTGGATAAGTTCCTAAATTGGAAAGCTCATGGTGATTTTGTTTGTAAAAAAGTAAGCAAGGGAATCTTTCTAATGAATCAGCTGTCTAAGGTTGTGGATAGGAGTGTATTAAAAATTGCATACTATGGAATAATCTTCCCACATATCCATATGATATGTGCGTTGGACGCTATCCGGATTGGAAAAAAATTATGAGTTCGCGTGACCAATATGACATAAAAGTAGTATGGGCACAGTTAATCCAAACGTTAACTTCGTTTATCATTATTCCGCTACTTAAAAAGTTAACTTCGATAATCGTTAAAGAGTTAAATGTTTATAAATTTAACTCAAGTTAAAGTTATCCGTTAAAAGTTAACTAGTCAAAAGTTGTACTGATGTATTAGTATTATAGTACGATAGGTATAACTGCTCTCTATCTCAAGGTGTTATGTACCATGATGCCAGTGTGGATTTATTTATAAAAATTAACAAATTGTGGTTACGCTATCGCCACAACAACGAAGTGGTATTCCTGTCTGTTTTTATCTTTGTTGAGACTGTGATCAACATAACACTTGCAAATTGTCTTACGAGAGACAATTAAGGTACTCGTGACTTTATAAAAAAAAAAAAGTAGTAAAAAAAAGTAGTAAAAAAAAAACAACATGAATGCAGAATGAAAAGCAACAATATTATAGAAAACAAGTTGAACTGGGACATCTGAATATGTGAAAACTGCGACCAGTGAAATTTGCGGCCAATCTAAAATCTCCGACCAATGCCTGTTACGGTTACCTTTGTGCCACGGCCTACCTGTGACCTAAGGGCCCCTTTAGACGACACGGCCTGGTTTCACTAAATCATGGCCTGCATGTTTTTACGTGAACAAATAGAACGGAAGTTAGTCAGCGACATCCTTTTACATTACACGGCCGAAACTGCCAAAGTAGCTTCTACTTTTTTTGCTGCTTTCACTAACAGATCCTTGTTTTTTCAGTTTCTATTACGTAATGAATGTCAATTTACTGTTTTCACTAATACCAAACCAACACAAACTAAACAGTGGCACTATTTTCCATGTAGTAAAAAAGTTAGTAATTTTATAAAAAAAATATGAAAATCAATCAAAGATCGTATTTGAAATAAGTAATGTGCCACGGATTGTAGGCGTAAAATACAAAAGCTTCACAACTCTAGCTTGTCTGCACTCTGCACACACGCACGTGCATGACACTCGCACTTCGCGTTAGCTCCGCTACCGTACTCACCGAACTAGAGGTGGGCGCCGCGCCGGGGTGACGGTCAGCTCGCTCGTTACCATTTCCATGAATAGGTGTCCGCCGCTACAAACAACAGGTAGTCGCCGAAAGCTTTTAACACCGTAAACAATTTCCTTTCACAAAAGTCTTGCGACTCAAGATAATATCTGACAGTGTTACCAGTTCCTTGGGAAATAAGCACTGTGCTTTTAACAGACTGCATGAAATTTGCAAACCGTTGGGGCTTGAGAGAAGCTGTCAGACTTTAAGTATGAAGTGGTCACTACCAGAGAAGAAATTCACCCTGATAAGAGCATCTCTGCCTGAGTTTAGTCGCGTACATTTATTAAAACTGAGCTGAAGGCTGCAGTTTTAATATGGGAACGTTCATAAACCACGTAGCTCCATTCCGGTCTCTTTTGAACACTTCCCCCCCCCTCCCCCACATAGCCCGTCGTTGCTTTTGTCTCTACCCCCTTCCCACCCACGCACACACACACTCGTAGCACATAGCTTTTTTTCCTATTGATTCCAGAAGAATTTGGACTGTTTTTTCTTGTTAGACTATCTTAAATTACATACGGAGATAATATTAAATGTCGGAAACATATATTTACATTCTCTTGAGTGTTATGCACCTCATTTTAACTGTGACAATAATACGAATGAAAAACAACGTGGCCTGGTTCGGAACCCCTCCCACGTAGCCCAATGTAGCTTTCCAGCCAAGCCCCTCCCCTCCCCCCCCACGACCGAGCTACGTGGTTTATGGATGGTCCCCCTGAAGTATAGCAAAGGGTGTAACTATTGCGTGCCATTTTCTTAATATCCTTGTTATAAATCATGTAAAATCTTGTTCTGTTACGTTAACATATTTCCATGTGGTCATAGCACATTTTCTTTCATAACATAATGATCTCTTATGTATGGCAGGGGTGTTGTTTTGCAACTTTTAATTGTTAACGATGTTTACAAATTAATACACCTCATTACAGATAATAATGTTGATTTTTCAATAAGATAGGTTATGACGCTTTTTAATTTATTTACGTTTGCAGAATTCACAATATAAAATAGTCACGCCGCAGGCGTTACGCCGCCGCCGGCTGAAAATGCTCGGCGCACCGCCGCCAAGATTTGAGCAGGCGGCGCCCACTACTATACCGAACAAACGAGCAGCGCTGCCAGTACAGCCAACTTATATTATACCGCTGTCTCTTTGAAATTATACAGAATGAAACCCAATTATACAAAGGGATCATCCATTGGTTACATACGTGAGTGAAAGTGCTGTGACCAAAAAAAGACCACGAAAAGTAAACAATGTATACATTGATAAATTTTGAATAACAAAAAGGAAATAGATATGCAGGAAGGGTTGCCAACTCAATGAAACAAAGGGCAAACACTTTCAAAAAGGTGCTAGAATGTACTTTACTTTTAAGTGCTCATTTTTGGTATCCAATTATACAAGGCAATCTGTTATACAAACAGGATACAAAAGGTAACCAAATTATACAAGTTTTGTATCCAATTACACAATCTGGCAGCCCTGCATACGAGTGGTGGCGTGGCGCAAAGTTCAAACAAACGAAAAGACGTCAACAATCTTCTGTGTAACGGACTAAAGACTCAGGGCCGGAGTTAGGGGGGGGGGGGGGGGGGGGGGGGGGTAAGCAGGTCAAAAGTACCCGGGCCCCGCCGGATGGGGGGCCCGATCACCGACTATAGGGGCCTTCAGTTAACGGAAGTCCAATTTAACGGAAGTTAAGAAGACCGTTAATGACATTTTAGGTTAACTTAAAAGTTAAATTTTCGCAATTTTTTTAACTTCGATAATTAACGATTAACGGATATACAACACAATACAATACAAGTATGCAAAGGTTTTATCCGATTTTGACGGAGCTTTGCACATATATATCTTAAAATAAATAGAAGAACACTGATTACGTTTGATTTACAGAAACCTAAACCCTCGACTCCTTCCCCCCCCCCCCCCTCCAACCTTAATTTCGGGCACCGTTTTTCATAAAAATCCACATTTTTTATCCGATTTTGATAGTAGTTAGCACATGTATACTTCAAAACAATGTGGTCTCGTAGATCAGCGGTTAAGGCGACTAGTTCCGAAAGTTTTCTCTCCGGTCGCGGTTTCAGATCCCACCGTGAGTAGGGATTGTATTTGATTATACGAGCTACGCCAGGACATTCCATGGTTCTGATTCCACGTTAAACTGCAGGACCCTGAAGAAAGGAATTAGCCTTTTTTGCCTCTGACACAATAGCTTGGTACCTCTCCTTGGCAGGACTCAACCAACCTTCTGGTTGTGGACTAAGTTAAATTTTTAGTTTTTGAAGAAAACTTCTTTATGTGCGTTGTGTGATTTTTGGATTGATAAAATCTTATGAGTCCGCGTCACCGACATGCTGATGTTAACAGTATATCTGCAGTGGTCTGGTGGCTCGGTGGCTAAGGCATCTGACTGGGAAACGATAGGTTCCCCGATCGAATCCTTGACTCGGCGGGGATTTTCATATACCATTAACCCGACCTTCACATCTGGTACAGCTTGCTGCGTAATGTGAAGTACGCCAGAACGCTTTCGTGGTTCGGACTCCTCGTTAAACTGTAGGTCGCCTATATTGGTAGCTCTTTGGGATTGGGCTAAGGCGGCTAAGACAGGGACCGAATGCGTAACCAATAGAAAACCTGTCAACAGGTCATTATTACTACACGGAATTATTATTATTTATTCTATCTGTAGCTTTAAGTATGACGTGTTGCGCGTATGATATTCATAGTTTTTAAGTATACACTTCTGTCATCAGTCCACAGTGACTACCAATTGGTTTTCCTTTTAATACTTTTTTTTTTTTAATCTGTGCACCTAATCAGCTGACACTTCTTTGCAAACAGAAACCACTGACGACCAGGCCCGCCGTTACCTGTTAGATCGCCCGCTTGCAATACCGATTATGCCGCCCCCTGTCTAACTACAGCCAGTGGTGGATCTAGGAATTTTCTGAATCGGGTTAAAAAATGAATACGCAGCGCGGCGATTGTCGATCACTGGATTTGCCGCCCACCTCGATGTGCCACCAGCGTGCGGTGCACGCCTTGCACGCCCGCTTACGGCGGCCCTGTTTGTAATATGTTTTGATATGTTGAAGTTGGCAGGCTGTAATTGTTTTGTTTTGTTTTAGCCAAGCAGTCTAGGAGAAGCAGATTGTTATATTGTTATATGAAATTTATGTGTGTATTAACGAGAAGTGTAATTTTTTAATTAATTAATATGTGTTAATAAATAGTAGCTGATTTTATAGAGAAGAGTATATAATTAAATTTTATCTGTGAGGTGATAGCAAGAAAAACGTGTGAGACGATATCCTGGGGCCACACATATCGTCCGGAACATGCTATCGATTATAGAACAGATTGCAAAAAGAACCTGGAAAGATTGGAAAGGCCAACCAGCATTTATTTAATTTTCGACTAAAAGAGGATACCTCGCACAAATGGCGACCCTATAAGCCAAGATTTTGCAGTGTAAATTAACACACTGTTTTTAAGGATTGTGGAATCATTAAGCAGTCGGAGTTCAGCCGTTTAGCAGAAGAAAACATAGCGGAAATTGGCAAGTACATGAACAATATATTTTATGCGACGGAATTGCAGTTCATCAAAATAACTACAGCAGAGATAATCACTTTTTGTTTGGAAAATTTCTTACGATAAATGTGAAAAGTGACTAAAGCAGCTAAATTAAAAGTAAAATTGCTTGAAAAAAAAAATTAACCTAGTAAGAAATCAAATTAGTTAGTGAAAAAGTTATTGAAACTGTCGGCAAGCACGTGATTGTAAGACAAAACATTTGTAAGTTGTTAAAAAGTTGTTTAAGATAGTGATTAATACTGTGACGGCCTGTAGATAATTAAATAAAGATAATTGACATCTTTTAAAACACTGTATTTAAGCATATTGAGTATCTGATAAGTAATTTGTATATATGTGCATGTCTATTATTTATGCAAGTTTTCAGTTTTGCCATATGGAGACTGTTAGATGTCATTGAATGCATGTCGCAGTATTACAATCAATGAGTGGTACAGTAAGTAATGTCTGGATGAGTTTCTGAGTTCATTTGTATTTTTTAGCAGCGTTGAATAAACACTGCATTGTATGATTTTGTGTGAAAATTTGAAATGTTGTATCGTCGTTTTGCTTTGGTGGGACTATATTGAGTAGTGTAGTAATTTGCGAGAATTTTTTCTTTGTTTAGTTAATTGATCACCATAATGGAAGGACTATGCTAAGAAGTAGTTAAAATGGATGTTGAAATATTTTCTGGTGGGGAAATGAGTGAAAATTCCAATGGAAGAAATGAAAGTTCCGGAATAGTTACCGCCGATCAAGATATGGGGGGAGTTAGCTGTACGCAGGAACACAGCGTTACTAGAGTCTATGAGTGTGGGGGGAAGTGGAGTCAGTCAGTTGGTCAGAAGTAGTGATTGCATAAACGATAGAAGAGCCGATATCTGTGACATCGAGGTGAAAGATCGCATTGTAACTGTTTCGTCTACACCGGTGCCAGTCAGACAGACTAATATTCGAGAGAAATAAATGGGGAATGAAAAAAATGAAGCTCATACACAGAAAGGGAGCTAATTTTCGATGCTACTTGCCTTAAAGGAAATAATTGGAAGGAAAATAACAGAAAAATTTCAATCAAGTGAAAAGAAGGCAGAAGAAATGGGAAAGAAAATAACAGAAAATTTTAAATCAAGTGAACAGAAAATGAGGAAATGAGAACCATGAGACAGGATATTATGTTAAAAATGGACGAACGTATTCAGCAAGTGGAGGATAGATGCAACCAGAAGATGGAGAATTTAAGGCAGATATTGAAAGAAGACGTAAAAACAAGTATGGAAACGGAAGTAGCAATGGTCTACGAATACGTTGAAAGGCAAGAAGAGGCTAATCGACTGGGAATAGCTTGTCTAGTGAAACGAAAAGTTGAAGAAGAAGTGAAGAAAATTTATTGAGTGATACAGGGAGAGCAGGAAGTCATGAAAGGAGAAAATAAAATTATATATGAAAACCAGAAAGATTGTGTGAAGGGTATTGAACAGTTGAAAGAGAAGACTGAAACGGCAACAAAACATTTCAA
>JARYHS010012519.1:65389179-65409707 GCA_031002005.1 Vandiemenella viatica | reverse complement strand
CTTCATAAAATACCAAGTTATGACTGATCTGGACTGATAACAGGTGTGAGCCATATATGGCTCACGTGGCCCAACAACTACATTTTAACACAATTACGATCTGTGGCCACGTGAGCCACATGTGGCTCACGTCATTTAAAACACAATAGGTATAAAAAAAATCGTTTTTTCAAGAAATGATTCACTCTCTTAGTTTATTTGCTTATATTAGCTACATATAAAATTGATAACTTGATAAGCTATCTTGCATAGCCTCATTCACTAGCTGTTCAAGTTCTTCAAAAGTTTGTCTTCTTTTGGCCATAACAATAAACTAGGAAACTAACCAAATACACAAACGTAACCTCAAATAGCATACACGAGCAATCAGCAAAACAAAACAGTACTACAGCTGAGTCGTCGAAAGTTGATCTCTGACGGTTGAAGTTAGGAATCACCAGGGCTACCAAATGCAAAAATATTGATTGCTAAGAACATCAGAGTGTTCAGTGGAGCCACCACTTTTAAACCCATAGTTGAAACGCATTATCTGTGAGCCCCGTGAGACTCACGAGGCCTCTAAACACAACTCTGCATGTGAGCCAGTTATGGCTCACGCGGCTCACTGCACAATGTATACGTGAACCAAATATGGCTCACGTGGCGTCATAACCCATGCAACTGTGAGCCAACATTGGCTCACGTGGCAGTCAATGTGTTAATGAACAAAGAGCAATTGTGCTTGAGATGGAAGTTCAGATAATCCGTAAAATTGGATAGATGAGCATGCTAAATCAACTGGAAAGCTTACTCATATAACCTGTTTACTGGTGCAAAGTTCGTTTTGCCGATGTCATAATGATCTCATCCAGGTTACTGGTTTTAAACGGAAACGAAATTTAGCCTTTCATTCAACACAGCTTTGTTTCAGCTTCTTTTCTTGCAGATGTAATTGCACAGGCATTATGTGACAGGAGCAATGTAGGAATTTTCTAATGAAGATAAAGATGACTTGATAAGAGCAATCTGGAATATTAAACTAGTAAAGAGTGTATAAAATACAGAAAAAATAAATAGTTTTAGGTGCTAGGGACGAATACAGTTTAATAGATATACTAAAGACGGAAAAAATTCCCAAAAATGTATCTGGACTACTTGTTCATAAATATTTGCAATAAAAATTAGGTTTGTATAAAAACAAAAACACAACACTTTGACACTGTTACAAAACATGAATACTTTTAAACAGCATACTCCAGCTTACATTAAAATCTGTGGAAATTGGGGCGGAGAAAGTACTTCCGAGAAACATACCTAGCACAAAGAAAAGTGAAAATGAATAAAGAAGCAATAAAAAATTATGTTTTGAAATAGATGAACTTTCGGATACATTTTTCCTTTATGAAACCACAGAAACTACGAAAATTAAAACACAAATCCGTTTTTTACCAAGTTACAAAGAAACACGACAAAACTGAATTTTCAGAAAAAAGATTTTTTTTTTTAGAAAAGGATCACGTGAATCGGTTATTTGGAAAAGGCCATAAATCCACATTTTTCAAAAATGGGTTTTATTAAAGAAATAAGTTCTCTTAGTGGAGCTGCATGATTGCTGTGAAGGAGCCATTTCCCCAAGCCTCCTTATATGCATTAAAATTGGGTACCATTTTCTTTGTGTATTTCGAAAAGGCCATATCTCCAGACATATGGCCTTTTCCAACTACTTGAGTAGTAGTTTCTGTTATTGTATCATCTGTTAGTGGGGCGTAAATGATGAAGATGAGTGACAGTCAGTAATGTATATTTACATCATGAAGTGAAAGTTAATGACAATTACTAATGGAAATATTTCAAAGAAAACTACAATCTGTCTTTCGGTCTATCCAAAACTGATGTTTGCTCACAGTGTGAGGACCTAAATCAAAAGATAAAAAGCCATTATTTCAATGGCGCTGCCAAACGGATAGCAGCAGATGAGCCTACTGCCCACAAGAGACAAGTTAAAAAAAATAGCAGAAAATGAAAGCTCTGTGCAAAAACAATGAAGAAGTTGCTGCAATATCCATTGACTACATTCAAAACCTACCATTATGTAGTTTGCATTATGTAGTCTACCAAGAGAGGGGATATTAGTGGGCGTCGGAACTGGGTCCTTGTAGGGGGCGGTTGTAGGAGGCGGGTTCGTACCGCCTCGCCGCCCCCGGAGACTTATGCCCGATGTCCACAGTCCCGTCGCTCCCGGCTTGAGGCTGGGGGTTCAGGAGGTGTCGCGTCGCCTGCTTGACGGAAGGCTTGTGGGTAGTCAAGCTGCATCTAGGCGCACTACGGTGTAGGCCGCAGTTCAAGTGCAGTGAGCAACCTTGCCCTGACTGCTCCAGTGTTGGGGGTGTCCTGGTGAACAAAGACCAAGCACCCCAGTTGCTTAGTGCACCCCTGCTGTCAGAATTCATAGACCCTAGAGTTGAATGAAGTGGCCAGTACTACGGTTTCAGGGGCTGCTCTTGGTTGCTGCCTCCTCTGGGTTCGGCCCCTGGGGCTCAGGATTGCATTCCTGCTGGTGGGAGCACGACTCAATGGTTGCGATAGTAGGTTCACTACATAGGTGTAAACCGATAGCGCATGGCTTGGCAGGGGTGGGGAAACATACACCTCGTGACCGTTGTGGAGACCTTTGGGCCTCTGCAAGCGGGATCGTGCGCTGCGACGGTTTCCTGTGTAGCCGGGACTGGTGCGTGGGAACTTGTGCTCGCACTGGACACATGTGTCGGGCGGGTGCGGGGAAAGCGTGTTAGGAGCAACCCCCTAGTGTGGGAAGCTGCGTTGGGGACGATACGTTCGGTCTGCCGCGTGGTGGAACATGCTGGGGGGGGGGGGGGGAGGATCTTCTTGCATGGCTCCTGGTTGCTACGGCTTCAGCTCGCCCTGCGGGGCTCGGGTGGGGCTGGGGGCTATGATGTGAGAAACACAGAGAGGCATTGCTATACCGCCAGGTTGTTTGGAAGGGTCTTCGGCCTGGTTCGTGTCGGGCGCTAGCTCCGCGTGCTTCCCCGTGGGCACCCTATAAGAGGGTGGCGAAACGCGCCTTGCATCACCGTCCCTGCTGTAATGGCGGGTAGTTCGGAATAGCCCAATTCCGCGGCGGGGGCGTAGTGTGGGTAGCCGGATATCCGCAGTATGATTCTTGAGGAGGGGATGAAGCAATTCGGGAGCCCCCGAGGTTTCTAGGCCTATAAAGCGGCTGCTTGGTGAGTCCTTGTGCTGATCCTACTGACTTACAGGTCGTACGAAGTACTAAAGGAGGAAGTGAAGTGTTGCCATATGTCTGTGAAATGTGTATCTATGTTCTGCGTGTGATAAGTGTATTTTTGTTTTTGAAATGTATAATTTGTGAGGTGGAGATTAGGGATCCTCCTGACATTCGCATTGATGGCTACGAAAAACTGCCTAAGAACAGTCAGTACGCTGGGGTTGTGTCCTGGATTGTCGTATCTCCCCGATCTGTCTGCGGCACCTCAGCGCAGTGACCCCACACTGGCTGGTTCTTGCAAAAGTTTTCAGTTTATCTATAAATGTTGAAGGCTTCCTGCCCGTAGACACCAAATATAAAAGATTTTCCTATTATACACGTTTTTAAAATATGATGGTGTAAATACAAAGCATCATTTTCAAGGATGTGTTTGGTTACGAAAGCACGCTCAATCCGTTACCGCCTTGCTAGGGCGATCACTGGAAGCAGGGATAAGTTTCTTGAGAGAGGCGCAGAATACCACAAACAAAGGATGGAATCAGAAATGAAAACATTAGGGAGAGATTAGAAGGCGAAGCACCAAAAGAGAATAGATGGTAATAGCTGAGGCAAGCTATAAGATTGGGGGAGAGGATCTAGTGAAAGACAACGGACAAGACTGATGAATGGCGTAGAGGCGATAAGAGTTGACTGGAGATAATTGGTGAAAGAAGAAACTTGGAATGACCGTCAGATACGGAAAATGATGAGCCGGATCCGCAAAAGTGGAAACGCAAAACGATGGTAATAATAATGAAATGAGAATCAATATAATCAGTAGGGATCGGATCTTAAGGACCAAAAAAGTAGAAAAACATGCAGGCTAATATGACCTTAAAAAGTGTAATTATTACCTAAAATTTACAAAATATGGCCAAACATTTAAATTTACTATACATGAAAACATGCTCAATTACACATGATTTATTTTATCTAATAGTTTCGCTTCCACGTAACAGCCTAATTTGCTCCCGTGCACTCACTGCACTATTGGGAAATTAAATTTCAAATCATTTTGTTGAAGTCACTTTAATTTCACGTTATTCACAGGAAAGACCTCTTTCATCTGTACAGAAATACACCTCTCCAAGTTCCCTTACGTAACTCTGTAATTTCGCACTTTCAGAAAATTTTGTTTTTGGCATGTCGATACTCACTGACCCACTGCAGATTTAAATCTGACTGAGGATTATTTTCAAAAGTTTTTCATTCAGACATTGATTGATACGCATCGACACAGGCATACTGCTGCTGCATTGTCGAGATTAAAAGGCTAGTGGAACATTAACGTTTAGAGAGTGATAATAATGTATAACTTTAATTCTTGTCAGGAGAATTCTGACCTATTGAGGGAAAATTAGTTTGGATTTTCCTCCAATGTACAATAAGAGTATAATTCATGAATAATTATCTTAATTTCTTCTCATCTATGTCGAGTGAATTCCCCGTGCTATTTAAAAATTGCCAATTTTTTGTCAAAATATAACCATATGACCATAAATATTATCGTAATATGACCAAAACTAGGAAAATGGCCTAAATATGCATTTATATGCTATATAAAATACATTTAAATACAACCAGAAACGTTTAATCAGTGTTTGATTCAGCATTACAGCTCAAAAAGAGGGCAGGAAAAAACTATGACTTGTCCTAAAGATCCGAACCCTATTAGAACTCCTATTCGACATAAAGAAAATTGCAAAAAAACTGAATAAAAATCTACAAATCTTTCGACGCTATGAGTTTGGTGCACAAAATTTTAATAATACAGTATTTATTGAGCTTGATGAGACTAAGAGCTAATAGAAGTATTAAGACGGAGAGAGAAGATCCCGCAATATACGAAGTAGGGTCGAAAAGTTCACGGATTGATTAATAAAAATTTATTTAAAGTATGTATAACAATTTTACCTTATTTTCCTTCAAGTTACGCTCCTTCTTCTTCTACACACTTATTCCATCGATCATTCAATTGTTGGAAACAATCCTGAAAGTCGTTTTTTGAAAGTTCTTTCAGCCGCTTCGTCTAATTTTCAATCACGTCTGAAGAATCAGCAAAACGTCGTCCCTTTAATGACAGTCTTAGCCATGGAAACAGGTAAAAATCCGGTGGTGCAAGATCGGGATAGTATGGAGAATGTTTCAGACTCGTAACATTTTTTTTTTTTGCAATGTATTGTTTCATCATTATGAATCGATGTGACGGGGAATTGTCATGCAACAAAAACCAATCATTGTGTGTCCAGTGTTCTGGTCGTTTTCGTCGAATTGCATCTCGTAACCGTTTTATGATCTCTGTGTACAATTCTTTGTTGACTGTTTTCTCTCCACGAATAAATTCATAATGATTCAAGCCCCGGTATTTTTTTTTTCTTGGTGATGTTTTTGACTTCCGTTTAGCGGACTCCCACTTCACCTGAGGGTCGTACAGAAAGCACCATGTTTCATCACCTGTTACAGTTTTGCGCTGGAAGCTGTCGTCTGCATCAGCCATTTCAATCAAGTCCCTGCACATGCTCATTCTCATATCTTTTTGTTCGGGATAACATTTTCGGAACCGTGTGCAAGCAAACACGATGAACGTTCAAATCATTATGAAGAATGCTGTGAACACTCTCAGGTGAAATACCTACTTCGGAGGCAACAATATTAATGGTTGTTCGCCTGTCTGCACGCGCCCAACATTCTCATCTGTCGTGGAAGTTGAAGGCTGCCCAGGCCGAACGTTTTCTTCAGTTGTGTGACAGTCGCGAAAACGCTTGCGCCACTTGTAAAATGCCGTTTTCTTCTTCGCATAGTTTCTGTATGCTTTCTTCAGCATTTCTAGTGTCTCCGAGGGTGAATTCTCCAGCGACATACAGAATTTTATATTGCCACGCTGCTCTAAAGACGACACTTCACACTCCGGCGAAAGAAAGAAACTACGTCTAAAATATCATTCACCGCACGCGCGAAACCAACTACAACTGCCTGCTGCACAGTGCACGGCACAGTACCTCTCTCAGTAGTGTTGCCAACATCCCAAACAAAAATTTTACTTCAGGCAAACAACTGCTGTACACAACAATTCCGGAAACTTTTTGACTCTTCCTCGTAGAAGATATGGTCAGCAAACGAACAATGTTGAATGACAAAGTCCATTTTCTTTCGTGCCACGTTTTCTGATTAAGCTTTGTTTTTGAAATTTTGTAAAGATATTTATTGAACTGATTCTAAAAATTCAACATTAGTGTGTCTTTCTTATTAGTATGTAACTATCATTTTAATTCTCTCCTCATTGTACAACTTTCTGGGTGTAGTGCTGCCTGTGTATTTATGGCTGAACTGGTTAATATCTTCCAGTTGTGAATGGACTGTCCATTCATTCAAGATCTAGAAATTAACACTTTTATAGCTGATTTCGTGTGGTGTGGTACATGAATTTCATACAAAAAAGAAAAGAAACACGAGAATAAATGCGTTTTTTTGTCACATGAATTACTGAAAACACTCATTCTTCTGCAATTATTTGCGTATATTTTAGTAGAGAATGCCACAAAACAATACTAAAATGGTAAACATTTCGATTCCAAATTCCGTTTTTTCAGCTGAAGAAATCATGAAGAACTAATTTGAATAATTAACCTAATTATTATTAAAGGAAATAAGCGATGTATGTTATGAGAATCCTGTTTTTTAATAGTGGTTAATTTCGTTTACTGTAATTTACAATAACATTTCAAACAAACAAAATATATTGTGCGTTTACAGCTAACTTCTTTCTCCATACATCCTATGTCAATAGAAATCAGAAAAGCACTAATGAGAGTATACATCACTCAGATTAAGAGCAAAATGTTCTGTTAATAGCATAGTACAGTTGATAATGTTTTAACAGTAGTTGTCACTGTCTATTGGTTGAAGTATTCGATGGGCACCGTCCTGTTTCTGAAGACTCCCGCCATGAAGGCTGCTGAGGAACGAGGTGTACGTGGTCTGGCGGCGGCGTCGAAGTCCACCTGGAAGAGCCCGAACTTCCTCCTGCACAGTAAAAAATAAAAAAAAATCATGTTTTATGTACCTTGAACCATCGACGAACTCCAAGTACTAATCTTTTAAAAAATAATTGTTTTAAAAATATAAAAACCACCTTTAAAAGCAAACTATTTTTTTTTTTTTAAATAACGTTATACCTTGCCTAGAAGAAACTAAATCTAAATGGACAATATTTTACATTACTGTTATTGAAATTTTTATATAAATTATTTATTTTTGAAGTCGGTGCCTGCTGTCACATCGCGAAGATCAAATTGCTGAAATTCATTTGGTGTTCAAAACGGGGAGTACGAACAAAAATTCCAAATCTTTTACAGCATTTCGTGAGGCAGATAGTGCTATTGCGGGACACAGCTTAGGGAAACAAATTAACATTATTTCAATCTGTGACTCAGTTTTGTTGGTCATCCAAGCGGTGCTCATCTCTGGCGCTACAGTGTCACTTGGTAGTCTGCATCACACGGTAAATGCTTTATATTGGTATAAAATCGGCGTATCATCTGTATGTTTCAGTTTTGTAAAACATGTTTCTAGCATTAATTGTAGATAAGTAGTGACATGATTTTTATTTATTATTGTTATTCATTATCTTTTTTTCTTGCTTTGGCTGGCACCGACTCCAAAAATAACTAATTGATGTGAAAATTTCAATAACAGTAATGTAAAATATTGTCCATTTAGATTTTCTTTCTTCTAAGCAAGGTATAAAGTTATTTTAATATTTTTAGTGTGCTTTTTTTGAAAGCGGTTTTTTGTTTTAAACAATTATTTTATTTTTAAATTTTTAATGTTATTATAGTTTGATTTGTAATTTAAATATGCCGCAGTATTTCTCATTTTGCGAACTTGCTGTTAGCTCAGTGAGTGGTTAAAGCGCTTGCTTTCTAAAAAAAATCTGACTTTATATACCCCAACTACTTAGTGGGGTGAATTGGATGTTGTGTTGAGGAATGTCAGTTTACATTTTGGTCCAGGCTGTGATTCGATCTAATTATAACATCTGTTAAAACTGCTGCTCGTTAATCGAAACATGTAACATCTGGACATTAATATATACTACATATACAAATCTATCTATGGAACATATCTGTTTGCTCCCGCATCACACAGAAAATATAGATTTTTAATTGGTTTTCAGAACATGAAAGCTTGGGGTCCAAATTGAAATCTGAAATAAATGTAGATATTAGGACACATTTATTTTATAAATATTCTGCCATGACTTAAAAATAGCTTAATTGAATTTGACAGGATTTAAAACTGTGTATTTTTGTAAAGAATATTGGAAATTAAAAGGGGTGGGGGTACAGGGGTAGGTATTTATAAAAAAAAAATTAAGGGGTGAGGAGATGAAGAGTAGTTTTGTTATTGTAAAGCTAGTGTGGACAGTATTTTTCTCTTTGTTTTAAAGTATACATGTGCAAAGTTCCATCGAAACCAGATAAAAACTATAGCTTAAATGGGGTAAGGGAGTGAACGGTTGGGTTTTGTAAACAGAATGTTGATATAATGTTAGTCTTTGTTTTTAAATATACATTTACTGTGTTCCATCGAAATCTGATAAAAAAAATTGTGGGTATCTTTAAAGAAGTTTGGGAATTAGGAGGTGTGGGGGTAGAAGAGAAGAGTGATTGGGTTTCTGCAACCTAATTTAAATTCAATTGTTCTGTTTGTTTTAAAGTATACGTGTGCAAATTTCCTTGAGAATCGGATAGAAACTGTAGCTTTGTGTAGATTAAAAGGGGGGGGGGGAAGGCGCGTAGAGGCAGAGGGGTCTGGCGTCTCGAAATCAAATATGGACAGTATTTTTCTGTTTGTTTTGAGGTATACATGTGCATACTTCCTACAAAGTCTGATAGAAACGGTAGCTTTATATAAAGAACATTGACAGTAATTAAAGGGACAGAAAGGGGGATAGGGTTTGCGTTTTTGTGAAAGTTATGTGGACAGTATTTCTCTTTTTCTATTTGTTTTAAAGCATACGTATGGGAAGTTCCACCGAATCGGATTAAAATGTGGGTTTGTACAAAAATTGGGGGATGTAAAAGAGGAGCTTGGGTAGTATTTGAATTTTTTTATCAGAAATCTTATCCATAAAAAAATACATATATGAGCCAACATTCATAAAGGTTGGTCTAACGCTGTCGACTGTAGCTTTTTAAAAAGAAATTTGACAAAAATCAACGGGGTGGAAATGGGGAGAGGAGTTCAGTTTTTGAAAACCAAAAGTTGACATTATTTTTCTCTTTGTTTTATAGTAAGAGTGTGCTAAGTTCTAGCTAAACCGGGTAAAAACTGTGGATTTGTACGAAAATTAAGCGGTTTAATCGGGAGTGGGGGAGGTTTTTTGATTTTTTGGTCAGAAACCTTCATCGTGAAAAAATACATATATGCACCAACTTTCATGGTACTCGCTCAAATGGTGGCTACTGTAGCTTTTTATAAAGAACATTGATAAAAATTAAGGGGATGGAAGGAGAGAGAGGGGTAGAGCTTTGGCCGACCAAATGTTGACAGGATTTTTCTATTTGTTTTAACGTATACCTGTATGAAGTTCAATCAAAAACAAACCGAGTAAAATTGTTATTGATGCACAATATTTCGGCGACTTAATTCTCCGTCACTATCTTCAGGTGCAGTTGTAAGCCTTTTTTTTTGTTTTGTAACTATGTTTTATTTAAAACGTCCAGCAATTACATTTTTGCTATACAGTTTTGTGATCTTTAAGTTATTGATTACATCGCTGATTATATCGCCTGGCCTGAGGTCAGTTCAATTGGATTCCTCTGTAACTGAATTATTACTATATAACAGGTAAAAAGGTCAGGTATGAGTTAAGATATTGATAATAATAATAATGGTAATATAGTTTAAAATGTTTTACTAGTAGTATGCCAGGAAAAAGGGGTATAAGAACTTTATACAGCGTTCAGGGAGAGTCAGATGGCATCTTGCCCGTCGTCGCTTAAGATGTCTTGTGATAGACGATACGATTTTAGACGTGGTTGCGTCGTTGATCTGCGGTCTAGATTGTAGTACTGTGCTCCACGAGTTGCTTCTAGGTTATTTATAAAGATTTTTGCAGAGTTCATAATGTACGTTTTAATAATTTGGAGTCCAGTTTCCCTGTGAAGTTGTGAGTTTCGTACGAACCATGGTGCTTTTAAGATAGTGCGGAGAAGTTTGTTTTGTAGGGACTGTATTCTTTGTAGTTTGGATGGAGCGGCTGTGCACCATACGGGGGATGCGTATAACATGGCGGGTCAGATGTAAGTCTTGAAGTCTGCCTTGAGTGTGTTGTTTGAAAACTGGCATGGCAACGACAGACTTTGTTATATTGCCTAGCAACATCTCAGATGTCATTAGACGCCCGCGGAACACAAAAATCAGAGCGTTGGTGAAGAGCAGCCTCAATAACAGGAATCCATGCATCACTTATCTGGAACCCACAGTCCCTGTTAACCAAATCAGTCGCGAGGCGAATTTCAAACGCTTCTTTAATGACGCTGTCCCAGAAGCCTCTCGCATGTCTCAGCACCTTAGTCGCTTCGAAATCCGAAACCATGTCCGTCTGCCAAACTATGTTCCGCCACAATATTGTTAAAGAACTTCACCTGCGTCAACAGGATTTGATGGTGAGCTTCGATGTGATTTCCCTCTTCACCAGGGTTCCTCTGGCTCATACGCTGGCTCTACTACAACAGCACTTCGAGCCCAGGTTAGTTGAGCTGTTCCGCCACACATTACAATCATCGTACTTCTTGTATGACGGGCACTACTATGAACAGATCGAGGGAGTTACGGGCAGTACCCTGTCACCTGTTATAGCTAATTTCTTTATGGAACATTTTGAGGAGAAAGCGTTGGAAAGTGCCCCCATGAAGCCCAGTGCCTTCTTTCGGTACGTGGATGACACATTTGTTGTTTAGCCACATGATGGAGACAACCTAGATAAGTTTCTCCTTCACTTGAACAGTGTCAACAAAAACATTCAGTTCACGATGGTGGTTGAAAAGGAAGGCTGCTTGACCTTTTTGGACATTCTTATTATAAAGAGTACTAACTACTCTTGTCCACAGAGCGCGGGAAATATGTGATAAAGACAGCCTTCCTAGTGAGTTAAAATATCTACGTGATACCTTCAAAAAGAATGGGTACAATGAACATCAGATACAGTTGGCATTCCAGGAAATGAAATGCAGGCCTAATATCCACGATAATGGTCCACACGATAAATTACTCTGGCGCCACAACATCTAGGGTCGGAAGGGTCCTTGCAAGAAATGGCTTTAAGACCATTTTCCTGCCACCACCAAAATTGAGAAACATTTTGCGCTCTCCAAAAGATGACCTTGCCATTCGTACACCCGGAGTTTATTGCATCCCGTGTAAATGTGAAAAGAAATACATTGACTAGACGATACGGTGTGTACAACAATGTTGTTTGGAACACGTCCGACATGTTCGCCTGGGGCGAAAAGACAAATCAGCAGTGGCGAAACATAGTTTGGCAGAAGGACATGGTTTCGATTTCGAAGCGACTAAGATGCTGCCACATGCGAGAGGCTTCTGGGACAGCGTCATTAAAGAAGCGTTTGAAATTCGCCTCGCGTCTGATTTGGTAATCAGGGATTGTGGGTTCCAGATAAGTGATGCATGGATTCCTGTTATTGAGGCTGCTCTTCACCAATGCTCTGCTTTTTGTGTTCCGCGGGCGTCTGAGATGCTGCAAGGCAACAAAACAATGTCTGGTGTTGCCATGCCAGTTTTCAAACAACACGCTCAAGGCAGACTTCAAGGCTTACAACTGCACCTGAAGATGGCGACGGAGAATAAAGTCACCGAAATATTATGCATCAATAATAATATTACTCGGTTTGTTTCCCAAGAAACGTTTATAAATAAACAACGCCGAGAAAAATTGCATTCATTTAAAAGTTTTAGTTTACGTGTTATCAAAGAGTCATTGTTTTAAAATTTGCACCCCGTAGAAACTGTTAATGACTACGTTGGTATTATAGGCTGAATGATTTCACTCCAAAAAATGATATATTCTGTTTATGTATTTTTTGACAAGGGGAGAAATAACTCTGAGGTCATACATCTGGCACAGAGTCTAGGATTCACTGTGCAATGCAGTTGTTAACAGCATGTTAGGCGGGAATAAAACAAAATAATATTTCCAGATTGCTTTAATGTACTGTACAGAAGAGAATAATTGGATAAGTAATCACATTTTACAAAGCTTCTGCTTAAGGAAATAAAATTAGCTTATTATTACAAAAACCTGTTTGACCATATCCTAGCAATAATTATTTTCAAATTTCAGCAATACAACCCGAGACCAAATCTAACCGGAAGACGCTGGTTTTCTCAAGGAATAATGGCAATTGGTTAGATTCTAACTAGTCACCGGTATTATCCCAAGATAATATTTTCGTTATAATTGAATGTGTTAAGTGTTTCTAACCGTTAACGACAACTGATCACTTTCTCGCGTTCCACCGGGGAAGCGTCTATTTTGTTTTGATATTTCGACGTTGGTTCCGACTTCGGCACGTCGCATCAAATTGACGGACGCTCTCATCCAGTGGGAAGGCTGAGAATGCTTTATACAGTTGAGACTCTGGGAATGGCTTCATTTTTAAAACTGATTTGATGGAGTTTGTAGACGCTTCAATACTTCTTCATCTCTGTTTACAAGGGCAAAAATGGAAAAATCTTTGATTCTATGTCCAGGCTACTGCTGCAGGATGTGAAAGTTCACGTCCCGTAGGTTTAAACTGAATACCTTGAATGCATCGCAAGAAAACTTAAGCATTTGTGACAAGAATCCTTTAGAAAAGTGGTGGTCAAACTTTTCAACAGCTGTGCCAAATTTTAGAAACAGAATATTCCATCAGGCTGCAATTTAAACCTTCTAGGATAAAATGCTTTCAGATTTTTATGAAAAAACGCAATAAACTAAACATACAAGCGGTATTTAATGAAGTATTAAAAATATAATTATTTTAATGTAACTTTTGACCATGCCAGATCAGTGTTGATATTGAAAGGAGTGGGTCGCAAATAGTTCTCCATATGAATATCAGTGATTCGTGTCGACTTTCCATCCTTTCTATATCAAGCGATGATATAGATTTAAGATCAAATTAAGGTAACTGAGTGTTGTACTGTTTGATATCAGCGTTGAAAGTAAAAGTTTACGTATATAATGATCCAGCTTTGCGGGCCGCGTGCTGACAAATGGCGGGCTGCGGGTTGACCATCCCTGTTTTAGAGCAATATGGAGATTCCTGTCAGGCTTTGGGTTTGCATTTGCAGGTTAATTGACATCCACATTAGAATCGAAGTTGTTTGCCCAACACTAGACATACTGGGAGTGCAGACATTGAAAAGTTCTTTGCTTCATACAGCCGTATATTCAGGGAATTATAACGGAGCTTGGTTCAAATTCTGGGCCCACCGTGTAGGTAGTCTTCGTAGCGATTTTTAGGCGATTTCCTGTAATCACCCAGGCAAATGCTGGAACGGTTTCGAATCTCTGCCTCATAGGTTACACGTTTCACAAACAAAATATACATTTAGCGTACAGAACGCTTTTCTCAAACAAATGGTGACTCTTCATTTCCTCTACTAGGATAATATTCGACAATGATAAAGTCAAAGAAACTATTAATTCTATTTTCTTATCAAAAACAGAATTTAATATTCCTGTCTAACTCTCACTTTTTATGTATAAAAACGATATTGGTATTATTAAATGTTATTTAAGGAAATCTTTTTCAAAGAAAGCTGAATTATTGGAAACGCTAGAACGCCTAGTCTAGTAGTCTGGTAAGAAATGTTTAAAGTGTAAAAAAAAAAAAGCGTCATCTCGATTCTTATATGTAGTAAGAAACTGTGGACTAGTAAACAACATCCTCATATGTAGCAAATGAATAATTGCATTCTTTAGGTTCGTAAAGCGTGCTATGTCATAAGGTACTGAATTAGTAGAAGCTGGTTTCCTGGATACTTACGCATAACCCTGGTTCCATTCTAAGTTATCCATCAGGCTCCATGCAAAATAACCCACTACTGGATTTCCATCAACGTTTGCAGCATTTAGGAGTGCAGCCATATAACTCTGAAACAGGACGAACGGTCATTAAAACTAATCAGGTCATGCCATAGGTGCCATTTTTTAAACATTCATGAACATCAAAAAAAAATCTGGAATAATTTCCTTTACGTCAATAAATAAGGAATTAAAGATTATGCTCTACGAACATGTGTTATTGGCGGCCACTTGTTCAGTTTAGTGGATTAATAAAGATCAGATCATGAGGGTCGGAACAGATGGCTATGAGCTGGATATTAAGATTCTTAGATTTCGAGGTCCGAGGAGATGGGATTAACAACTGAAAAGAAATGGATATTCATCTAAACTGATGTCGGAAACCTATGACCAGGAATTGGACGCCTGCGAAAATTGGAACCCTGCTCCATTCAACGCTAATTCAACGAGATGTCAATTTCATTCCATTCCTCGGTCAATAGAAAAGGAGAAAAATGCATCAGATACCTGTGAAGAATGCACGACAAAATCTGCCTTTGGATATTTATTGTTGCTTTTACTATCTTTATTCATCTTGTGTGTCACCATCTATTGTAGTATAGCTCTGTGGTAAAATCAATTGTGTTATCATATCCAATAAAAAAAGAGGAGCATATTGAGATAATTCTTGAACTGGGGTAGGTGGTGTTGCAAAATCAACTGGAAAACTCACTCATATTCGCTGATTGCCAGTGGAAAGTTTGTGACGTTCGTAATGATCTCTGACAGATTGTTGTTTTACGACGGAGAGAAAGTTTTGTTTCAGCTTCTCTTGTTATAAGTGTAATTCTATACATATTATGCATCAAGTGCAGTTTAATTATTTTCTAGTAAAGTAAGAGGTGACTTTGTCAGAGTGACCTGCAATATTAAACTAATAAAAAATATATGAAACTCAGAAAAAAATGTAAATAATTTTAGGTGCTTCCGAGGAATAATACAGTCAAATAGACTAAATGAAATCCGGAAAAATGTTTCTGGACTAATATCTCATAAAAAAATATTTGCAATAAAAACTAGCTCTCAAAAAAAGCAAAAACGAAAGACTTTAACACTGTTATAAAACCTGAATGTCTTTAAAACAACACTCTCTAGCTTTGCATTAAAAACTTGGAAAATTTGGAAAAATACTTTCGAGAAACACTACATAGTCTAATAAACAGTGAAAATTAATCAGGAAACAACATAAAATTTTCGAATTAGGCTAACTTTCTGATACACTTGGGCTAAAGAAAAAGCAAAACCTACGAAAATTAAAAAACAAGTCCATTGTTTTAACAAGTTGCAAAACAGGATATAAATTATTTTTTCGAAAAAAGGATTTTTGATACTTGTAGCGCAAACTTCCAATAGCTGGAGAGCTGAACAAACAAAAACGTTTGGACAGAGAGAAAGGAAAATCTAGTGGAAAAATAAAGAAATATTAGGAAGGAAGGACTGGCAAACTTATAGTTAGTTCAGTTACTCCACTGTTTGTCAAAAAGAAAAAATAAAGATAAGCGTTTACATCTACTCATTCGCGAAGACGACTGTTCTCGCTCTTCCAGTTAGCGAAAACATGATAATCACAATAGCTGACTGAGATCTCGACGATCAGAACGCCAGAACGTTTATCAAACTTATATTTATCTGCGTCATTGGTTGGCGCCAGTCAGAATCTCAAAATGTTACAAACCCTTATGATTGATCCTCTCAAATACGATGATGTCATTCTGATTAATTATTACTCAGCATCTGTGGAAGATTGTAGCGATATGATGGTCGAAACATTGGTTTCAGTAGTGACGTGGCTGGAATCAACAAAGTTACTTATTGGTTGACACAAGCAATTCAAAGTACACATGGTGCGTACCCCGTAGTACTCGATACGATCGTCATCCTCCAGTCCTCCCTCGTTGCCCAGGCCATTCTCCGTTACTATAATCGGGTATCCAGGATAACTGGTGGATATCCAGTTCAGCAGGTTGCGGAAGCCCCATGGCAACATCTGCAACAGAAAACAGGGATAGTTTGAAGTTTGTTGATGAAAGAGGTGATGCAGATAGACCTTGCCCGTGAAAAATTTCCTGAAATCATTAAGGAAAAGTAATAGATTTTGCAGCTTTAATTATGAATGTGAGCTTGTTAATGGTAATATTTTGTCATTGTAGCACGTCTACAGAGAAATATCAAGCATGTGAGGTCCAAGATTAAAGGAAGCGATCGTCTTCTCATCTCTACACTGTCTCTGCTGCTGATAGCCTGTCCACTACACGAACCATGGACTTGTCGCTTCGTGGACTACTTGCGACTTATCTTGTATAACTCATGTCGCGTAACACTGTCATCTTCTAAAGATTTCATGCTGAATTGGCTAGGGATTTAGTTACAAGTTTTAAAATCATGCTGCATAAATTCTCAGATTTAATATGGATTTCTTTGTGTTAATGTTTCACATAACTATCCGATATTCAGTAGAAAATTTTTTAACAGATATGTCTTTCCTAGCTAAATATAACAATTTTTCATATTTCTTAATGATAAATTATGAGGGTTTGTCGGCTAGTAGGTTACTAATAACAGAACTTATGTCAAAAGTTCATCTTAGGAGTACGTTGGAGAAAGTTCTCATTAATGGCTATGAACTTGTGGCATAAAGCGTTAATTCAACTGTCTAGACGAATAAATAATAGACATCAGAGTTCGTCTCATTCTCTATTTACAACAAGCAGACAGTAACACTGACGTCAACATTGCGTGTGACATTTTTTCTGGCCGTTATCAGCCGTCACGTACTTATCCAAATTACTGCATCAAAACAGTTTGATCATTCCAGTTCAAGAAAAAGTGAGCTTTCACCTTAAGGGTACGTTTCAACACTTTAGTTACTTCTGTTTTGATTAAATCTCTTTCGGAGAAATAAGCGCTATACCCATTAGTTTAGTAAAATTAATATATTAAAGGAGAATGAAATTATTAGTAGCATTTCCTTCGTGTGAGATCAGCAGGGGTGATACGATTATGCTAATTAGGTAAACGCCGTTGCGTTGGCATGTGTAGAATCCTCCCTTCCCTCTCCATTCATTTCCATCCTCTTCGTACCTACCCTAACCTGTTAGGCCGGCTTTACTCAAAGGACGCGCGCCATCTATTTTCACTAACATGATTAATTGTTATAATGGGGCCTTGACAACTTATTCATATCAGTTGCCACAATATTGTCTCTGGTTGCTATCGCCTGTCCTGATCAAGACTGCACTGCTTTTCGATCATAATTGCCCTTTTGATCCAATTATAAATACACATTGACTAAAACAATTAATTTAAAGTGTTTTGGCTTCAACTTCCCCTTTTTATTTATTTGGTTTATAAAATTAACATGATTTTCTCACGATTTCGCCTTTAATTTTTTTATTTAATTGAATTAAGGTGGTTTTCTCATAATTTCCACTGCTGGTTACAGCATTGTTTGACTTCAAACGTGAATGCGTTATAATAAATACATGATCCTGTGGAGTGTTAGAGGAGAAATTATATCACATTTTGTTCAATTAAGTAAAAAGTATAAAAGGGGAAATTATAAGCAAAGCACTTTAATTCAGTTACATTAAAAAAGAAATTTACATTTTTATTAAAAATGTATTTGTAATTGGTTTAAAAGGGCCATTTGGATCTAAACGTTATGGAGGGAGTATTTAACGCAGTTTGTCTCGGGCCGGTTGATGGCAATTGTCATTACTATGGTATATTTAAAAAATCAGGTTAGTGACAATAGATAGTGGCCTCATTTAAGTAAAGCCGATCTAACATAGGTTAAGGAGGAAGAGGCGAAGGAGGGAAGAGGTCGGCACGTGCCAATTCAAAGGCGGTTATCTTATTAGCACCGTCATTTTCCCACGACTGAGCTCTCATGAAGGAAAAACATGTTACTCCTGAAATAGGTCAAAGTGTGTTTGGAAAACGACTTACTCCAAGGATTTCAGCGATGGATCCTGAGTCTCGGTCCCTGGATGGACTGATCCCAGACTCACCAGCAGTGCAGTTGTAAGTCCGGTAGTGGTTCACGCCGAAGAGATCAGATGAACCTGAAACACAGAAGCTTCTTGCAAGAAAGTTTATGAATTTAATTTCGAGCTCACTTTGTCTTACAAGTTATTTTTTTTAAGAAACGGGTGAATTCCTTTTTCAAGAAAGATAATTATGATAGTTTTTGTCTATTTCTTCTTCTTTAGAAAATCAAGAAATAAATAAAATGAGTGAATTAGTGAATACATTCGATTATAATAATAATTAAATTGCAATGGAGCGCACGCTCCGGAGGCAATTTCTCTAAAACACCCATCTCCTCTCTTTTCTGCACCCACCTACATTTGCCCTTTACAAATTGTAACTTTAAATTCTTTCAAGGTTTTTGGCACCCTCAGCCACACACTTTTAGAGAATCGCAGAGTAATAGTAATAGTAGAATTATCTGCTGTTATTTGAAAGGGTATGATCTGAACTATTGAATTCACTGAAGATTATACTGAAATTACAAATTTTATAATAACGACAACAGAATGGTATGCATCAGTGTACATTTCTGTGTTTAAAAAGGAGTATTTTCTTACCCCTGATGTATTCAATCTCCTCTTCGGTGAAAGTTGGCAGCCGTGAACGAGGACGTCCCTCTGCAGCGCTGTTGGCGTCGACTCTCTCCCTGACCACTGGAGGGTAGTCACCCTCCTCCGTGTAGATAGGATGCGCGAAGATGCCACCCTACAGTGGGAACGAAACGTTTTATTGCCTGAGTATTAGTCGGATATCTGATGATTTCGTTGCTACCAAGATTTACTTCTTTAAGAGAAAGGCTAAAGCAGATGAATTTTATCCCATATTAAGAAATATTTAAGGAAATATTTTACTTTTACACGACCGAAAGAAATAAATTAACCAAATGTTAGACAATTTGATGGAATTTGAAAACTGTTGAGAAAAAATAATGGAACGCTTTTATATTCGTGTTTAATGATGGTTCCAGCGATTTAAATAATTAAGCACATGAACTTGGATAAATCACATCAAAAGTTATGAGAAATTTAAATGACCATTGAAGTGAACTACACTTAATGGTTCCTTGAGGTTTATTACTATGTACACAAAACACTGGTAAACAATAACAAATGTGGTACAGTTAGCGGATGACCGTCGAGAAATTTAGCCTGGTCCTGATCCGGGGTAGAGAGAGACGGCTTCTACTTCTCGCGAACTTCCGGTGGTCTTCTGTAGTTGAAGCTGGTTCCGCGGTCAGGCCGGAACTGGCGGTGGAGCGGCCGGCTACGCTTATATAGGCGGCCTGGCGCAGGAATTCCGTTGTGTGGTAGTACGGCGACCTCTGTAAGAAATAGTCCCACTTAGCTTCTAGATGATTCTATTTGTTTTCCTGGTTTGTTTTGATGTCTCTGCGCCTGTTTGGAGTCGTATATGTATCCCGGCGTGCAGGCGCGTTGTGTGTGAGGTCTGCCTGGCAGGGGCCTTTACTGGCAGACTGAACATACCTCCCTCCCGGGGGGGGGGGGAAGCGATGTCTGCGACGTCTGCGATGTCGTCTGCCGCGGCGCCCTGGAGCAGACTATGAAGGCTACCTCCAGGGGAGTACGGAGCTGTTCCCCTGGCGATGCGTGCCGACCTGCGTCGTGGTGCAGGTTGTGGTGGAAGTACTTGTGGAGCTAACGGCATCGGTTCGTCGGCGTCGATGGCCGGGGGCTGTACGGGGGGCGCTGAAGATGGTCCCCGCAGGTGGTCGAGAGGCTGCGGCTGAAGGGTGTCGGAGCGACCGACAGGTTGTGGCGTCGTTGGTGGCGCTGTAACTGTCCCTGAGCAACGGTTAGACGGCAGGAGTGGTGGAGGTGGCAGAGAAGGAGAGGAAGAAGTGGATGGCCGTGCCGTGGTGGAAGAGGACGGTGCCGTGGGGTAGCGGGGACGTAGTTGGTTTCGATGGCGTCGCACTATCCGGCCATCCAGGCTGACGTCGAACAGTTGGCGGCCCCGGGGCCGCTGGATGACCCCCGGAAGCCAACCGGCCCGGGAGCCAAACCCCGGGCCCAGACTAGGGAGCCCGGGGTGAAACGGAATGGGCCCGAAGGTACCTGTACTTTGGGCGGGGGC
>JARYHS010012519.1:65267354-65388179 GCA_031002005.1 Vandiemenella viatica | reverse complement strand
GCACACATTTACTTTAAAACATACGGAAAAATACTGCATACCCATGGTTTCCCAAAATACAACCCCTCTCCCCTTCCCACCCCCTTAATGAATGACTTTTCTTTTTATCTCCTCTATGCGCTACTAAACCGTTCATCCGATTACTGTAAAACTTTGGTGAGTTGTAAAGTGTGCGCCCGGGATGGTTCCTAAGAAATAAAATTTCCAAAAAACCACCTCCTCTTCCCCATAACAACCCATAATTTAAAAACCTACATATTTTATCGGATTTTGATGGAAATTTGAACACATGTATTTTAAAACAAACAGAAAAATACTGCCTACATTTGGTTTCCAAAAACGCATCCCCTTTCCCCCTTCCCACCCCTTAAATTTTACACAAACCCACACTTTTTAACAGATTTGGAAGGAACTTTGCATGCATATACTATAAAAAAATTAGACAAATACAGTAGACATTAGTTTTACAAAACCCCAACCCCTCTCACCCGTTCTACCCCAAAACAACACCCCCTCTTCTCCCTAGCACCCCATAATTTAAAAAACACAGATTTTATCCAATTTTGATGGAAATTGGCACAGATATATTTTAATACAAACAGAAAAATTCTGTCTACATATGGTTTCAAGAATCCAACCCCTCTTCTCTTTTACATCCCTTAAATTTTGCGAATGTCTCTTACATAAAGCTAGAAATGTAACCCGTAAATATCTAATTTTTACTAGATACAAACTTTCAAATGTACTCATTTAATCTATATGTGAACTCAAGTCTAGAAATAGCAAAGCATTTCCGGGGACCGATTATGGTAAAACTTTAGCGAGTTGTCCGGGATGGTTCCTAAGAAATAAAATTTCCAAAACACTACCCTCTCCTCCCAATAACACCCCATAATTTTAAAAAACCTACAGAGTTTATCCGATTTCTACGGAAATTTGCACATGTATACTGTAAAACAAACAGAAAAATACAGCCTACATTTGGTTTCCAAAAACGCATCTCCTTTCCCCTTCCCACCCTTTAATTTTTATACAAACCCAAACTTTTATCAGATTTCGAAGAAATTTTGACACACAAAGTATTAAAAATATAGAAAAATACTGTTGACATTAGTTTTACAAAAACCCAATCCGTTCTACCCAAAACCATCCCCTTTTACCCCATAATTTAAAAAACACACAAATTTTATCCGATTTTGAAGGAGAAGATGTACTGTTGCCACGCATCCCAATGATTACAACAGAAATGCCGTTCGAGTTAAAAACGTTTGGTATTTCCAGTGTGACTCGCATTTGCAATGAACATAAACAAGGCACAGGGACAATTATTACAAGTGTGTGTCTAAATTTGGAAAATCCATGCTTCTCTCATGGACAACTGTATGTGGCTTGCTCACGCGTTGGGATACCATCTGAATTATTCGTGTAACCTCCTGACGGAAAAAACAAAAAATCCTAAAGCACTTGGGTAAACATGTTATGAAAACCAAACAATTGATTCCTTTCAAGGCACTGTATGTAAATATCTAATCTATACTAAATACCAACGTTCAAATGTATTCATTTAATCTACCTCAAGTCTAGCAATAGCGAAGCATTGCCGGGTCAGCTAGTAATATATAAAAATCAATATCTGTCTGTCTGTCTGTCTGTCTGTCTGTTTGTCCTCTATGCGCTCCTAAACCGTTCGTCCGATTACGGTGAAACTTTGGTGAGTTGTCGAGTGCGTGTCCGGGGTGGTTCCTAAAAAATAAAATTTCCAAAAAAACTACCCACTCTTCCCATAACACCCCATAATTTAAAAAAACTTTTAGATTTTATCGGATTTTGATGGAAATTTGAACACATATACTTTAAAACAAACAGAAAAATACTGCCTACATTTGGTTTCCAAAAACGCATCCCCTTTCCCCCTTCCCACCCCTTAACTTTTACACAAACCCACATTTTTAACAGATTTCGAAGGAATTTTGCATGCACTTACCATTAAAAAAATAGAAAAATACTGTAGACATTAGTTTTACATAAACCCAACCCCACTCACCCGTTTTACCCCAAAACCACCCCCTCATCCCCCTAGCACCCCATAATTTAAAAAACACACAGTTTTTATCCGATTTTGATGGAAATTGGCACACATACTTTAAAACAATCAGAAAAATACTGCCTACATATGGTTTCCAAAAACACAAACCCTCTCCCCCTTCCCACCCCCTTAATGAATGTACCTTTCTTTGCATGTCCTCTATGCGCTACTAAACCTTTCATCCGATTATGGTAAAACTTTGGTGAGTTGTCGAGTGGGCATCCGAGATGGTTCCTAAGAAATAAATTTTCCAAAATACCACCCCCTCTTCCCCATAACACCCCATAATTGAAAAAACCTACAGATTTTATCCGATTTTGATGGAAATTTGAACACATATACTTTAAAACAAACAGAAAAATTCTGCCTATGTTTGGTTTCCAAAAACGCATCCCCTTTCCCCCTTCCCATCCCTTAATTTTTACACAAACCCACACTTTTCATCAGATTTCGAAGGAGCTTTGCATGCGTATACTATTTAAAAAAAATAGAAAAATAGTGTAGACATTAGTTTTACCTCTCACCATTTCTACCCCAAAACCATCCCCTCTTCCCCCTTGCACCCCATAATTTATAAAAACCAACAGATTTTATCCGATTTTGATGGCAATTGGCACACATTTACTTTAAAACAAACAGAAAAATACTGCATACCCATGGTTTCCCAAAATACATCCCCTCTACCCCTTCCCACCTCCTTAATGAATGTACTTTTCTTTGTATCTCCTCTATGCGCTACTAAACCGTTCATCCGATTACTGTAAAACTTTGGTGAGTTGTAAAGTGTGCGCCCGGGATGGTTCCTAAGAAATAAAATTTCCAAAAAACCACCTCCTCTTCCCCCTTGCACCCCATAATTTATGAAAACCAACAGATTTTATCCAATTTTGATGGAAATATGCACAGATGTATTTTAATACAAACAGAAAAATACTGTCGACATATGGTTTCCAGAAATACAACCCATCCTTTCCTTTACATCCCCTTAATCTTTGCCAGTGTAACTGGAATCACCAAAAACATTACATATCCAAGACCATTGGAATAAACTAGAAATTGAATGAAACAGTAATTATAACTTATACATAAATATCTAATTTTTACTAGATACAAACTTTCAAATGTACTCATTTAATCTATATGTGAACTCAAGTCTAGAAATAGCAAAGCATTTCCAGGGACCGATTATGGTGAAACTTTAGCGAGTTGTCTGGGATGGTTCCCAAGAAATAAAATTTCCAAAACACCACACTCTCCCCCCAATAACATCCCATAATTTTAAAATAAACCTACAGATTTTATCCGATTTCTACGGAAATTTGCACATGTATACTGTAAAACAAACAGAAAAATACAGCCTACATTTGGTTTCCAAAAACGCATCTCCTTTCCCCCTTCCCACCCCTTAATTTTTACACAAACCCAAACTTTTATCAGATTTCGAAGAAATTTTGAACACACAAAGTATTAAAAATATAGAAAAATACTGTTGACATTAGTTTTACAAAAACCCAATCCGTTCTACCCCAAAACCATCCCCTTTTACCCCATAATTTAAAAAACACACAAATTTTAACCGATTTTGAAGGAGAAGATGTACTGTTGCCACGCATCCCAATGATTACAACAGAAATGCCGTTCGAGTTAAAAACATTTGGTATTTCCAGTGTGACTCGCATTTGCAATGAACATAAACAAGGCACAGGGACAATTATTACAAGTGTGTGGTCTAAATTTGGAAAATCCATTCTTCTCTCATGGACAACTGTATGTGGCTTGCTCACGCGTTGGGATACCATCTGAATTATTCGTGTACACACCTGACGGAAAAACAAAAAATCCTAAAGCACTTGGGTAAACATGTTATGAAACCAAACAATTGATTCCATTTCAAGGCACTGTATGTAAATATTTAATCTATACTAAATACCAACGTTCAAATGTATTCATTTAATCTACCTCAAGTGTAGCAATAGCGAAGCATTGCCGGGTCATCTTCTATTATATAAAAATCAATGTCTGTCTGTCTGTCTGTCTGTCTGTTTGTCCTCTATGCGCTCCTAAACCGTTCGTCCGATTACGGTGAAACTTTGGTGAGTTGTCGAGTGCGCGTCCGGGATGGTTCCTATGAAATAAAATTTCCAAAAAAACCACCCCCTCTTCCCCATAGCACCCCATAATCTAAAAACCTACAGATTTTATCCGATTTGTACGGAAATTTGCACACATATACTTTAAAATAAACAGAAAAACACTGCCTACATTTGGTTTCCAAAAACGCACCCCCTTTCCCCCTTCCCACCCCTTAATTTTTACACAAATCTACACTTTTTATCATATTTTGAAGGAACTTTGCACGCATATACCATTTAAAAAAATAGAAAAATACTGCAGACATTAGTTTTATTTAAACCCAACCCCTCTCACCCATTCTACCCCAAAACCACCACCTCTACCCCCTAACACCCCATAATTTAAAAAACACACAAATTTTATCCGATTTTGATGGAAATTGGCACAGATATACTTTAAAACAAACAGAAAAAAACTTTTTACATAAGGTTTCAAAAAATACAACCACTCTCCCCCTTTCCACCCCCTTAAATAAATGTACTTTTCTTTGTATCTTCTCTATGTGCTACTAAACCGTTCATCTGATTACGGTAAAACTTTGGTGATTTTTCAAGTGTGCCGCTGGGATGGTTCCTAAGAAATAAAATTTGCAGTAAACCACCCCCTCTTCCCCATAACACCCCATAATTCAAAAAACTTACAGATTTTATCCGATTTTGATGGAAATTTGAACACATATACTTTAAAACAAACAGAAAAATTCTGCCTATGTTTGGTTTCCAAAAACGTATCCCCTTTCCCCCTTCCCACCCCTTAATTTTTACACAAACCCACACTTTTTATCAGATTTCGAAGGAGCTTTGCATGCATATACTATTAAAAAAATAGAAAAATACTGTAGACATTAGTTTTACCTCTCACCATTTCTACCCCAAAACCATCCCCTCTTCCCCCTTGCACCCCATAATTTATAAAAACCAATAGATTTTATCCGACTTTGATGGAAATTGGCACACATTTACTTTAAAACATACGGAAAAATACTGCATACCCATGGTTTCCCAAAATACAACCCCTCTCCCCCTTCCCACCCCCTTAATGAATGAACTTTTCTTTTTATCTCCTCTATGCGCTACTAAACCGTTCATCCGATTACTGTAAAACTTTGGTGAGTTGTAAAGTGTGCGCCCGGGATGGTTCCTAAGAAATAAAATTTCCAAAAAACCACCTCCTCTTCCCCATAACAACCCATAATTTAAAAACCTACATATTTTATCGGATTTTGATGGAAATTTGAACACATGTATTTTAAAACAAACAGAAAAATACTGCCTACATTTGGTTTCCAAAAACGCATCCCCTTTCCCCCTTCCCACCCCTTAAATTTTACACAAACCCACACTTTTTAACAGATTTGGAAGGAACTTTGCATGCATATACTATAAAAAAAATTAGACAAATACAGTAGACATTAGTTTTACAAAACCCCAACCCCTCTCACCCGTTCTACCCCAAAACAACACCCCCTCTTCTCCCTAGCACCCCATAATTTAAAAAACACAGATTTTATCCAATTTTGATGGAAATTGGCACAGATATATTTTAATACAAACAGAAAAATTCTGTCTACATATGGTTTCAAGAATCCAACCCCTCTTCTCTTTTACATCCCTTAAATTTTTGCGAATGTCTCTTACATAAAGCTAGAAATGTAACCCGTAAATATCTAATTTTTACTAGATACAAATTTTCAAATGTACTCATTTAATCTATATGTGAACTCAAGTCTAGAAATAGCAAAGCATTTCCGGGGACCGATTATGGTAAAACTTTAGCGAGTTGTCCGGGATGGTTCCTAAGAAATAAAATTTCCAAAACACTACCCTCTCCTCCCAATAACACCCCATAATTTTAAAAAACCTACAGAGTTTATCCGATTTCTACGGAAATTTGCACATGTATGCTGTAAAACAAACAGAAAAATACAGCCTACATTTGGTTTCCAAAAACGCATCTCCTTTCCTCCTTCCCACCCTTTAATTTTTATACAAACCCAAACTTTTATCAGATTTCGAAGAAATTTTGGACACACAAAGTATTAAAAATATAGAAAAATACTGTTGACATTAGTTTTACAAAAACCCAATCCGTTCTACTCCAAAACCATCCCCTTTTACCCCATAATTTAAAAAACACACAAATTTTATCCGATTTTGAAGGAGAAGATGTAGGCCTACTGTTGCCACGCATCACAATGATTACAACAGAAATGCCGTTCGAGTTAAAAACGTTTGGTATTTCCAGTGTGACTCGCATTTGCAATGAACATAAACAAGTCACAGGGACAATTATTACAAGTGTGTGATCTAAATTTGGAAAATCCATGCTTCTCTCATGGACAACTGTATGTGGCTTGCTCACGCGTTGGGATACCATCTGAATTATTCGTGTAACCTCCTGACGGAAAAACAAAAAAATCCTAAAGCACTTGGGTAAACATGTTATGAAACCAAACAATTGATTCCTTTTCAAGGCACTGTATGTAAATATCTAATCTATACTAAATACCAACGTTCAAATGTATTCATTTAATCTACCTCAAGTCTAGCAATAGCGAAGCATTGCCGGGTCAGCTAGTAATATATAAAAATCAATATCTGTCTGTCTGTCTGTCTCTCTGTCTGTTTGTCCTCTATGCGCTCCTAAACCGTTAGTCCGATTACGGTGAAACTTTGGTGAGTTGTCGAGTGCGTGTCCGGGGTGGTTCCTAAAAAAGAAAATTTCCAAAAAAACTACCCACTCTTCCCATAACACCCCATAATTTAAAAAACTTTTAGATTTTATCGGATTTTGATGGAAATTTGAACACATATACTTTAAAACAAACAGAAAAATACTGCCTACATTTGGTTTCCAAAAACGCATCCCCTTTCCCCCTTCCCACCCCTTAACTTTTACACAAACCCACATTTTTAACAGATTTCGAAGGAATTTTGCATGCACTTACCATTAAAAAAATAGAAAAATACTGTAGACATTAGTTTTACATAAACCCAACCCCACTCACCCGTTTTACCCCAAAACCACCCCCTCATCCCCCTAGCACCCCATAATTTAAAAAACACACAGTTTTTATCCGATTTTGATGGAAATTGGCACACATACTTTAAAACAATCAGAAAAATACTGCCTACATATGGTTTCCAAAAACACAAACCCTCTCCCCCTTCCCACCCCCTTAATGAATGTACCTTTCTTTGCATGTCCTCTATGCGCTACTAAACCTTTCATCCGATTATGGTAAAACTTTGGTGAGTTGTCGAGTGGGCATCCGAGATGGTTCCTAAGAAATAAATTTTCCAAAAAACCACCCCCTCTTCCCCATAACACCCCATAATTGAAAAAACCTACAGATTTTATCCGATTTTGATGGAAATTTGAACACATATACTTTAAAACAAACAGAAAAATTCTGCCTATGTTTGGTTTCCAAAAACGCATCCCCTTTCCCCCTTCCCATCCCTTAATTTTTACACAAACCCACACTTTTCATCAGATTTCGAAGGAGCTTTGCATGCGTATACTATTTAAAAAAAATAGAAAAATAGTGTAGACATTAGTTTTACCTCTCACCATTTCTACCCCAAAACCATCCCCTCTTCCCCCTTGCACCCCATAATTTATAAAAACCAACAGATTTTATCCGATTTTGATGGCAATTGGCACACATTTACTTTAAAACAAACAGAAAAATACTGCATACCCATGGTTTCCCAAAATACATCCCCTCTACCCCTTCCCACCTCCTTAATGAATGTACTTTTCTTTGTATCTCCTCTATGCGCTACTAAACCGTTCATCCGATTACTGTAAAACTTTGGTGAGTTGTAAAGTGTGCGCCCGGGATGGTTCCTAAGAAATAAAATTTCCAAAAAACCACCTCCTCTTCCCCCTTGCACCCCATAATTTATGAAAACCAACAGATTTTATCCAATTTTGATGGAAATATGCACAGATATATTTTAATACAAACAGAAAAATACTGTCGACATATGGTTTCCAGAAATACAACCCATCCTTTCCTTTACATCCCCTTAATCTTTGCCAGTGTAACTGGAATCACCAAAAACATTACATATCCAAGACCATTGGAATAAACTAGAAATTGAATGAAACAGTAATTATAACTTATACATAAATATCTAATTTTTACTAGATACAAACTTTCAAATGTACTCATTTAATCTATATGTGAACTCAAGTCTAGAAATAGCAAAGCATTTCCAGGGACCGATTATGGTGAAACTTTAGCGAGTTGTCTGGGATGGTTCCCAAGAAATAAAATTTCCAAAACACCACACTCTCCCCCCAATAACATCCCATAATTTTAAAATAAACCTACAGATTTTATCCGATTTCTACGGAAATTTGCACATGTATACTGTAAAACAAACAGAAAAATACAGCCTACATTTGGTTTCCAAAAACGCATCTCCTTTCCCCCTTCCCACCCCTTAATTTTTACACAAACCCAAACTTTTATCAGATTTCGAAGAAATTTTGAACACACAAAGTATTAAAAATATAGAAAAATACTGTTGACATTAGTTTTACAAAAACCCAATCCGTTCTACCCCAAAACCATCCCCTTTTACCCCATAATTTAAAAAACACACAAATTTTAACCGATTTTGAAGGAGAAGATGTACTGTTGCCACGCATCCCAATGATTACAACAGAAATGCCGTTCGAGTTAAAAACATTTGGTATTTCCAGTGTGACTCGCATTTGCAATGAACATAAACAAGGCACAGGGACAATTATTACAAGTGTGTGGTCTAAATTTGGAAAATCCATTCTTCTCTCATGGACAACTGTATGTGGCTTGCTCACGCGTTGGGATACCATCTGAATTATTCGTGTACACACCTGACGGAAAAACAAAAAATCCTAAAGCACTTGGGTAAACATGTTATGAAACCAAACAATTGATTCCATTTCAAGGCACTGTATGTAAATATTTAATCTATACTAAATACCAACGTTCAAATGTATTCATTTAATCTACCTCAAGTGTAGCAATAGCGAAGCATTGCCGGGTCATCTAGTAATACTATAAATGCGGAATTAAGTCTCTGTCTTTTTGTTACATTTTGATGACTAAATGCCTACACCGATATTGACGGAATTTCATAAGAAAATCTGTAGGTAGGGCACAGGACATTTTTTTCGGTATGATTAACAGTAATAGTCACGAAATTTTGAGATCTTAACGAATGTTGACAGAGAAACGGATGTGTGTTAGTCTGTCATGTTGCGTCGGTTGCTCAAGCTGTGCTTCTCGCGCATAATGTTAATGTATAATTTGTTAATAAATTTAGTTTAGAGAAAAACGTATTATCCATATGTATATAAAGATGAATGTATGTATGTATGTTTGTTTGTTTATTTTTTGTTTGTTCTTCATACAAATCCACAGTTTTCATCTGATGTCGATGAAACTTTCGCACACTTATCCTTTGATACAAGGAGAAAAATAGTGTCTACATTTGGTTGAAAAATTATCTGTGTAAATAATACATGTTGTCTTATAATTTCGAAACATTACTGAACGGCGATAGACAGGGTGCAATTTGTAGGTAGTCTTGCAATGCTGTAGATGTACACTTGTTTACTTTATATTAATCCCTCAGGGGTGATTCGCAGTCAGTGTGTGTGATTTGCAGTAATATCTATATATATACAGATGAATGTATGTATGTTTGTTTGTTCTTCATACAAATCCACAGTTTTCATCTGATGTCGATGAAACTTTGCAAACTTATCCTTTGAAACAAGGGGAAAAAAATACAAGAAAGAAAGTCTTTCTCGGCGTTGAGAATGTATGAAATGTTCTCGGGTGAGTAGCCGAGTCAAGAATGCGTTGTCACACGATATTTCGGCGACTAAAAACATTGTCGCCATCTTCTGGTGAACTCACTTCATACAAGGAGAAAAATGCTGTCTACATTTGGTTGAAAATTATTTGTATAAATAATACATGTTGTTTTATAATGTCGAAACATTATTGAACGGCGATAGACAGACGCGTTGTCTATGGAGGTCTCTGTACTGCTCTTCCGTGTATCGGTCAGCTAGCTTGGTAGTAAAGCGCTTGCCTACTAATGTTTAAGTTCTGGTCTCGGGTTCAAATCCCAGTGGAGATTAAGATTTTTAAAAATTGTTTTTGATCGTAAGAGTCACGCCTGGGCCGTCGGTTATTCTGATTGAATGTTAAACTGTATATATCACAAAGTTAGGGGTGCAATGCGAGACAATTCGTAAGTAGTCTTGCAATGTTGTAGGTGTACACTTTTTTATGTTATATTGATCCATCAGTGGTTAGTAATACTATGTATGAATGCAGAAGTAAGTCTCTGTCTTATGTTGCGTTTTGACAACTAAATGCCTATATCGATATTGACGGAATTTGACAAGAAAATCTGTAGGGAGTGCACAGGACATTTTTTTTTTTTTTTTGGTATGATTAACAGTTGTAGTCACGAAATTTTGAGAACTTATCGAATACTGACGGATAGACGGATGTGTGTGTTAGACTGTAATGTTACGTCGCTTGCTCAAGCTATGCTTTCGCGTATTATGTTAGTGTATAATTTGTTAATAAATTTCGACTAGAGAAAAAAACGTTTTATTTAGTATAGATGTTGATTTTATCTGTCCTATTACTTTGTGTCTGCTTAAATGTTTCTCGCATCAATTTATTTTGCCCTTTTTTTGTCACGCCTTGCGGGCGTAAACTGGCCTAAGCTGAAATAAAGCTGCCCTTAGTTAACAACCCCCCCCCCCCCCTACCCACACACACACATCCCCTCACATTCGCTTGTTTTTCAGTTTTTGAATATGTTGGAAATTGATTCTCTTCAAGAGACAGGTTCGATGGTAGAATGATATAGTGATGGGTTTCCGGTCATATTACGCCGACTCGGTGTTGTTTGGGACCAATCCTTCGCTACCAACAATTTTTTATGATCAATTCTGGCAAAGATATTTTTAATCCACGCGTACGAAGTCGCGGGTATCAGCTAGTTTAGTATAGATGTCGATTTTATCTGACCTATTACTTTGTGTCTGCTTATACGTTTCTGGCACCAGTTTATTTTGCCTTCTTCCTTGACATGCTTTGCGGGCGTAAACTGGCCTAAGTGTGTAGCTGTAGCAGATCACGAGCAGCTAAAGTTATTAGAACCCAAGAATCGGATGGTCATCCTGAAGAAAAAAGAAAAGACCAGGCTGAAATAAACTTCCCCTTAGTCAACCCCCCCCCCCTACACACACACACATCCCCCCACCTACGTTTGTTTTTTTGTTTTTAGATATGTTGAGACAGATTCCAGGGTAGAATGATATAGTGATGGCTTTCCTGTCATATTATGCCGACTCGGTGTTGTTCGGGACAAATCTTTTGTTACCAACAAATTTCTATATTCAATTCTGGCAAAGAAATTCTTAATCGACGCGTACGAAGTTGCGGGTATCAGCTAGTAATATATATGATTATTAGTGTTAGTATTAACTTATACATATTATACTATGAAAGTCCCTGCCGAGACAGGGATTCGAAACGGGGACCTTTCCAACATCAATCAGATGCCTAAATCACTGAGCCATAAGGTTGCCCTATGTTCAGCAAGTAATAAGCATATTTTTTTGTTTTGAAATTTGTAATTTGTGAGGCGGAGATTGGGGGCCTTGATGGCTGTGGAAAAACTTAAAAAAAAAAAAAATACCATTATCAGGAAGGCTGGCACGTGGGGGTCTGGACTCATGCCCATTCCGTTGTACCTTACCTCAGCCCACTGAGCCACTGAGCCATTGGGTGTTAGGTTTGTTAGATCGCCTATAAATGATAAAGGTGTCTTCAACGTAGAGGTCAATTATAAAAGAATTTGTTATTATTCACATTTTTAAAATATGATGGTGTGAATAAAAACCATTCTTTACAAGGAAGTGTTTGGTTTTGAAAGCCAGGTCAGTCCACTACCTGTTTCGCAGGCCGATCACAGGCGGCAGGAGTGAGAATCCTGAAAGGGGCAGAGAACGACACAACAAAGGATGGAATCAGGATTCAAAACATCAGTGAAATTTTTTATGGCTTTATGCCTCATCGATGTTTAGGTCATTAGAGGGTGGATAGGACTGGGACACAGAATGGGAAGGAATTTAGACATAGCCTTTTGAAGGAAATATCCGGGTATGCGCCTGGAGTGATTTGGGGAAATCTGGATGCCAGGATGGGTATTCGAACCGGCGCCCTCCGGGATGCAACGCGTTTACCTCTCACCCATCACGCTTAGCAACATCAGGGAGAGATTAGAAGCCGAAGTACTAAAAGAGAATACTTTGTGGTACCTGGGATATGCTATGGGGTTGCTGGAGGGGATAGTACTCAACAAGATCTAGAGAAAGATAAGGGACAAGATGGAGGAATTGCATAGATAAGAGCTGACTGGAGACAACTGGTGAAGGAAGAAACTTGAAGTAACCATCAGACATGGAAGAAGTTGTGCTAGATGATCCGCAAAAGTGGAAACGCAAACCGATGACTGATGTTAATGTGATGAAATAAGAAGCAATATAACCAGTATCCTATCAGACATAAAGAAAATTTCAAAAAAAAATCAAGAAATATGCCACTTAATATATCACTAAAAACAACTGTTATAGCATGTGAGAGTAAGGTTAAACTATTAGAGTAAATTTACATTCTATTAGTATGACTGTGTTTTGGGAACCTCTTAATGTCAATTTAAAACAAAAATCCATGGCAAAGTCTAGAATGTGAAAAAAATTGGACTTTACAAACAATAAAATGTGATGTCATGTCAGTGTTACCTAATCTAGCTGACATACGACAGTAGTGTGTATTTGAGGGGATACTCTCACAAAGAATGCCACGGTCCCATAGTGGCGAATTCCGAACAAAGGTTAGCCCCACCCCTTTCTATTGTTTTGTCAATCATTTTCACAACTATTGTCCTCCCCCTCCCACCCCTCCCTCCCCATCACTAACCTCAGTTTCACCTCTCTTTAGGTGCACTCATGCATCACTAATTAGGCCACTTAACGGTCACCTGCCTATTGTTCTCCTCCCCTACTATTGTTCCTTTGTCAGGCCACTTAAGTGACCACCTGCTATCCCTAACCCCAGTTTAACCTGGCTTCCCCACCCCACCGTAGTACCAGATGCCCTCGGGGGGCCTATTGCCCAATTGTTCTCCTCCCCTACTATTGTTCTTTTGTCAGGCCACTTGAGCGAACACCGGCCTTTCCCACAGGTGTGCGGTACCAGCTGCCCTCTGGGGTCTATTTTTCTATTGTCCTCCTCCCCTACTATTGTTATTTTGTCACGCCACTAATGCGAACACCTGCCTTTCCCACAGGTGTGCGGCACCAGCTACCCTCAGGGTCCGATTGTTCTCCTCCCCTACTATTGCTCTTCTGTCAGGCCACTGCGGCGACCCCCTGTTCTCCCCATTTTCATCTGCCTTCCCCATCCCACCAGGTGTAACGCACCAGCTGCTCATTCTATTGTTCTATTGTTAGGCCACTTAACCGCCACCTGCCTTCCCCAACGCACCAGGTGTGAAGCGACAGCTCCTTTGTTTCAACACGAAAGAAAGAAAATCATTGATTGACGGCTGCCTTTCCTGCAAGTAGTCATGCGATTCAATATACGGATGGAAATTAAATACAAAATAAATTATACTTGTATAATACTCTTCATTGGGCGATTAATAAAATACGATTTAAACCAAATTCCAATAGTGATTCCTTCATAAGGTATGAATTAATGTCCTTAAACGCGTCACGAAATCTTAACAGCACCACATATATGTGTAAAGATAAATTTATATTTAACGTAAAATAAAACCCACAATTTATGCTCAACTGTGCAGCGTACCGAAATAAAAATTATATCCAGTTAATTCTAAAAATATGAGCTACCCAAATATGGTATCACATATAGAAAAAAAATTTAATAATGGTAGTTAGCAAATAAATATTTGCCAACAGCCAGCCACTGTAAGGTCTCCCCTAACTCATAGTCTGATGTCATTCTCAGAGCGAAAGAAGATCAATTGTTATTCACGCAACCCCCCCCCCCCGCACCCGGAATTACCCGAATAGTGTAATGCTTAATCACAATAATGTACGAAATCAAGAAATCTGTCATATATAACAAAAATAAGTAAAAAAAAATTATGTAAATTTCGCCCATGAATCAATCCAATGGTTGACATACCAATTACATCTGCGAGTATCACAATTTAATTCATATCATGTGCGTGGATTACAGAAATGCGTGCTGTATGGACAGAAAAATAAAGAAGTTTCTGCTGTAATGGCAGTCTCTAGGTAAACTAAAACGTGGTAATTTTTATCAAAATTTCTATTTTTTTTCGCCTGGAGTCATTTGAGGAAACCGAAATGCGTTTGTTGATAAAGTTGATTGCACATGAGTCAAATGTCTCAATGGAGTGAGTTGAGGAAAGCATGGAAAACCGAAATGTGTTTTTTGCGTATTCCTGGAATTGCCTAAAATAGTAGTAATTTGTTACACACAAAGTGAATACCGAAAACATGCCATAACTTCACAAAAATTGTTTTAAGATTCTCCATGCTGCATCATCATAAATTGCAATGCTCCATACATACAATTGCTAATATTAACATGTTGCTAGATCTTGTTGCTTGCACCTACAGAATTCGGTCTACGAGATACTTATATAAAATTCTTTAATTCTTTGAATCTGTACAGTTTAATAGTGTATGGCAGGTTTAAAATTCACTGCAAATAGTCGTATAAAACGGAGTAGAAAAGTTCGGACTGTTTTTTCTCCGGTTTTAAACAACTCGACGCCTGCATATTAGTCATATTAGTATTATACTTTACATACCTTCATGATGGTAACATGAAGTGCATGGTGGGAGTTCTGCGGGTTTTTCTGGAGACAGTCATCACATCAGAATTTTATATAAGTATCTCGTTGACCTTTCTACACTGAGGTTGCACTGATTTCATTACGAATTCACCATTCTTCAGTTTAGATACCCTAAATTACAAGAATTATAACCCCGGACACTAGATGGATGTGAAAAGTGTGAATAATACACACGTAGTAAATTATTCACTATGTTTTATTTTATCCACCTTCCATTAATAAAGTCCTTTTTCGAGTTATTTGTTCATTAGTTCTTGTAGTGGTATGATGCTTCATCACTTGTACACTAGTCTTAAGACCGAATCGTAAAAGACGCCAACACTCGATAAGACATAAATTTGTTTAATATAAGTAAGTATGCGACACTTTCTATGATTTTCAATAAAAAATAATTAAAATGTAAAAAATCAATAAATATAGTCATACAGTATATAGCCAAATTGGTTAAATAAACTGTAAATTTCGTCCTTGAATCACGTCACTGGTCAACATAACAATTACACCTGCGTGTATCACAATACCTTTCATTAGAGTTCTGCAGAGTCAACACATACTTCACGTAACCATCACGATAGAATGATCAGCGGAAGTGCATCGGATGAAGCATTCATAAGTTTACATGGGGTACATTGTAAATTTCCTCCACAAATGACGTAAATTGTATGAATTACCTATTTGCTCACGCTTTATTTTCATAACAATAACATGCAGTGTCGAAACACACATAACGTTAACATCATGTTAGACCTGTCAGAGGAAGTGCAAAGGGTGATAACTATACATAGAGCATAGTGTTTGTACCAATCGAAGTGAAACAACGTATTTGCACACAGAAACTGACTTCAACGCAGTTACATGGAAGGCAGTCTGAGTTTAAAGACCCTGGCTCTCTCTCTCTCTCTCACACACACACAGACACACACACACACACACACACACACACACACACCAGATTTTTGCAGACATGTATATAGGCAGAACATACAGACAATTGTCGGAGATATAGACTCTCGTATCAAGCATGTACAGGGGTGGAAAGGTCATATAAAGTACATGCATTACCCCAGAGGGTTACAGAAATGTATACCATTTAGGAAAAAAGACGGAAAGTGTATGTGTCTGATGTCATGACAATCTCCAGATAAACCTGCAGAACTGCCACCACACACACACACACATCACAATCATGAAGGTGTGCAAAGTATAATACCAATAGATGTTTGCCTCATACCATCCAATATTATCGATCAACGGTGTTGACAATATGTGTACAAACGCAAAATCGCCATAGCAACTACAACCATCAGTAGGTAGGCAGAATTTATGTTAAAGTGTCTGTTAAAGTAGGTTAGAGTAAATTCAGGTTAGGTTATTTCAACTCACCTTTGGTGTTGTGGGGGGTTGTAATACTAAGTTAGGTCACGACAACCAGTTGTCGTATGTCATTCTCTTGGGGTCATTGATACAAGGAATTCCTAAAGTGCTTGTCGTGGTGGCTTGGGCCCCACATTAAGCTGCTGTGTAGAGCAAATACACACGCGTTGTATCCGGCAAACTGGCGCGCAAAATACCGGTCTTCATAGTCGGCGGTGGGGGGCCCAAGCCGCCACGACAAGCACTTTAGGAATTCCATCTATCAGTGGCACCAAGAGAATGACATACGACAACTGGTTGTCGTGACCTAACTCAGTATTACAACCCCCCACAACACCAAAGGTGAGTTGAAATAACCTAACCTGAATTTACTCTAACCTACTTTAACAGACACTTTAACATAAATTCTGCCTACCTACTGATGGTTGTAGTTGCTATGGCGATTTTGTGTTTGTACACATACTGTCAACACCGTTGATCGATAATATTGGGTGGTATGAGGCAAACATCTATTGGTATTATACTTTACACACCTTCATGATTGTGATGTGTATGTGTGTGTGTGGTGGGAGTTCTGCAGGTTTATCTGGAGATTGTCATGACATGAGAATCATACACTTTCCGCCTTTTTTCCTAAATGGTATACATTTCTGTAACCCTCTGGGGTAATGAATGTACATTATATGACTGGTACCGTGATAGAGGAACACGCAATTGCTATGTCAACCGTATTCATTCAGGGCGGAAAATGCCATAATTTTGAACCAATTATTGCTATATTTGACCAGTATTCATGAATTTTTATTTATTTTCATACTTTTTAAATGAAATTAATCGAAAGTGGCACATACTAACTGATATCTAACATAATTTTTGTTTAATCTGGTGTTGAGTCCATTATGTTTCGGCCTTGTGGAGGGTCGTGCTGTTAACATATAGTTTAATGAAACTTGTGATGACGTCATCTTCTGCATGCCCTATTTAGTTCAGCTTCAATACTTTAATGTGACTTTCGACAGATATATCTGATGTACTACTCGAGTTGTCCGATGTCATATCCGGACGTGAACAGAATGAGTTTCATTTATGATGATACACCGCATCATGCCATGCGTTTCTTCTACAGTATTTTGGTGAATGCACTCAATACACATCGTATGGTACGATGCACACCTTCTAACCATGTAAACCAATTACATCTTTCGTATAGTGAGGTGACATAATTGTGGTGACGTTTTACCCGTTTTCAAGATCTTTTGCCGATTTTAATAAAATATATGGAATTTATAATATTTTCATGCTAATTGCTGAAACTATACAATTTTTTTCACAAATTTCGCTTCACCTTTCCCCCTGTACATGCTTTATACACGAGTCTATTTCTCCGACTATTGTCTGTAAGTTTCTGCCTATATCCATGACTGCAAAAATCTGGTGTGTGTGTGTGTGTGTGTATGTGTGTGTGTGTGTGAGAGAGAGAGAGAGAGCAAGAGTCATCGTCTTTAAACGCAGACTGCCTTCCATGTATAACAGGTGGGGTTGTTCAAAAGGGTTTTTTTATTAATTTTTGTTAAAAATTAATGATCATAATTAAAAATCTTTGATTGGCAAGAATCTTCCAACATCGGTCAAGTCTTAAAAGATCTGACATTGATTTTTTATTTAATTGCTATGGCTTCTATATCGCTAGGCCACTTTATATTTACCGTTAACATCACTCAAACAAGCAAACAAAAAGCCTAGACGTTACAATACGCCGTTATTTAAAGCAAACAATATTTGAATTTATTTTTAATGTAAGTCATGAATAACCAACTGTAAATTTAAATACCAAAATTAACAAATGATATTGAAAATGAACAACGTTAACAATTGTAACATTAGATATTTACAACATGGAATATCGGATGCCTTTAATAGTTTAATAGTCACAATAAAATTCGTACTATCACGTTTCACAAATCATTGCCAGCTAACTCAGGGTTTTGTAAAAGAGCAAGTCTCGTAATCTCAGGACGCTTACGGAATTCAACAGTCTCGTGAACTCGTCATGCCTGGCGGAGTACTTTACCAATTTGCTGACAGCGACTCTGCAAGTTGTGTCACAGCCTATCTGCGTGACATGGCGGTCTATTGTCCCTCCAGGATCGTCAGTCTGCGATCTTATATGACGACTACCAGTACGACATCAGCTCTGTCGAACCGTCCTCGTCCTCTCCAAAAACATAACCGTCACTCTCCACTGCTGTAGAAAGAGTCGACCGTTCCTCTCCACTGTCGGAGAAAGAGTCCCTTCTTCCTCTCCGTAGTCACATGTGGACATAAAGAAACGTATCAAAAAAACCCGAATATCACTTCTCATTGGAGGAAATGGGCTTCTTTAAATCACGTGTTCCACCTCGCGCATTCAGATACGTGGGTTCGCGCTCACGCGTCACTTGGCGTGGCGGGAGAAAACTCGCCGACCTTCTCCATTGCCACCCCCCAGCGTCAGGGGAACGTCCGCTGGCCTTGGAGGCGACAACTTGGCGGGCTGGGTAACGGTACTGTTTCCGCCCCAGGATACGGAGTCTCAGCTGTCCGCTCCTTGCCAGAAATCAACCCTCGCTTATTTTCCGTACACTCCCTGAAAAACTTGGCATTCATTACACCACATATAGTCTTTGGCTGGCCCCGAGATTAAAGAATTGAATCAATTTACAGATCTCATTATATATATAAAAAAAATTAATTAAATTGTAAAATAATATAAAATATTAACTTTTAAAATTGTAGTAGACGTAATAACGTCTTGCTAAAATTATGCGACGTGGTACGGAAAATAAAATTATAAAATTATAATAGTGACAGCGACAAATTAAATATCCGCCTCCATTTCGCAAACCAACAGCAATCCGAGACTGCACGTTGAGGAATATATCTCTTTCACTCTTCATTTTTCCGACGCCACATCATTTCAAAACAAAATTTTAAATCCTTTTCGCTTCTGGTGTTGTCAGACAAATATTTCTCGTCCACGTTACACCGTTATAATCCAGTGGGACCCTTGCGGCGGGCTCCCTTCTACCTGAGTTCAGATAAGAATCTATTCAGAAACTTAGTCGCCGGCACTCAGCTGTGGTAACTGTTTAGCGGTCGTTATACTTAGACTAATGTCAACAACACTTGCTCTCCACAAGACTTCTTACAAAATAAATCATACTTTTAACCAAGAACCATTCCCTACCTTTTTTATAATACACCAAAATTCATTTTCCTACAATTTATAACGATTTTGTCTGCATAGATACCTGTTTACTCTAACAATTCAATTTCCTTGGAAGAGAAAATCCAAAATTTGTTTCCTCCATTCCATTTTCAAACGTCCCATGTTTAAAATGGAATAATGTCCTGTCTTTGGACCTAAAACCAACATTCAATATTACATCAAATTTTATTTCACTGTTACGTCTACTCCTGGGATCATATTGAGCACATTTCCAGTATCCACCCCTGGAGTTCAGTATCTTTTTTCGGCAAACAGAGCTCTCGAAATTTGTTTCTAATGAGTTTCGTTTCAAGAAACTGGTCAGCTGAAATCTGCCGGTAGGAATATCCTCTTTAAAGCTAGCAAGCAAACCGCCTCTCAGGTAATGAACCGTTTGGGCTGCCACAGTCATTAGAGTATCACTACACAAATTCCAGTAAATTCTAAGTCGTGATTCTCTGAAGTTCCATACAGAAATCATACACGATAAATTTGCTCTGATAAAATTCGCGTATCCACGATCTCTGTAAGCACCAACAAAATTAACTGATTTTCGTGGCGAGAAACACATCTCATCTATTTCCCTTTTAATATGCAACAATTTCCGGGAAATTTCATTTATTCGTAATCTAATATGTGCTCCCTTTAACTGATTATTGTCTTCGTTCAAATTGGTAACAGAGGTAGCAACTTTGTCAACTTTCGCACTGATCTGAGATACTTTCCCTTCCATTTGATCTTGTACCTCATGCGTAAAATTAGACAATTGTCCATTTGTTTCCCTAGTTTCAATTTCCAAATGTTCTACTGCTGATTTTACAGTGGCAATGTTTGTATTTGTGACTTCACTCTCCTTTTCCAATCGGTTGCACACAGCTATTGCTCGCTCCGATTTTTCTGACAAATCGACGATTTCAGTCCTGATCCTAGTCTGGAACTCTGCCATCTCCCCACTGATTTTTGTGTGTAAACTGGAAAGTTCTTGTTCTAGGTTTTTACACATTACGTTCTGCCGCGTTTCCATGGCTGCTATCCCGTTGTTGGTAGAATCTAATTTCCTAGATAAGTCATCATTGATTCTTTTGTTTTCTGCCTTTAAATCTCCTTGTCCCTTATTGAAATCTGCCTTTAAATCTTCTTGTCCCTTATTGAAATCTGCCTTTAAATCTTCTTGTCCCATATTGAAATCTGCCTTTAAATCTTCTTGTCCCTTATTGAAATCTGCCTTTAAATCTTCCTGTCCCTTCTTTAACTCTGCCATCATTACTTGGAGGGAGGTATTTCTGGTTGGCTTTGCATTACAATGGGATTTTGTATGGCGGGTAAGGCTTCAGTTAATGGGGGTGTGCAGCTTCCTGGTGGTGGTACTATCACCGCGTCACTCTGTAGGAGGGAATTTTCCAATGCAACATCGGCAATAATTACAGTAGAATTAGAACCGTATTCCGATCTATCATCATCGTTTAGGTCTTCAATGACATTGTCCGTAATTCTAGTCTCATGCCTTGCTTCAGTTTCCGTTAGGCTCGCTCCCGCACTTGCTGTCGGCTCCCTAGAATTTTCAAATTTTCCGCAATCATCGGTCACCCCGGTAATTAAATTGCTACCTTCCATTTCGAATTTTAGCTTCCGTCTGGACCTCAAAAGCATAGGATTACAGTACAACGGGAAGTTCTATTCACGGCCAAAGATTATTTATCACGCGAGGGAAACTTACGAACACCACGAAACGTAATTTTAACCAGAAAGTTTTGAATTTACCTAAATCACCGGCACAAATCCCATCAAAATCGAGTGACAACCCAATCAAGAAAAAAAAAATGCAACTCCAGAAAGCAACGCTGAATCATGCATAAACAACTCACATGAACAGAACATGCGCAGATAAATTATTAATTGCTAACATGCAAAAAAATAAAAAAAATACTGGCTCGACATTATGTGACTTTAAATTGAACATTGCCTGTCAGGAAAAAGAGCAAAAATTTCTTTGCAATCAATGATCAATCATGAAACAGAATTAATTTAAATATTTTTTATGATTTCCAAAAGAGTTAAATCACATCACATTGAATTTTGACAAACAATGAAAAAAATTAACTTTACTTTCTATACTAGAAAATAAATGCCGTAGGTCATGAACTGATTTCTTTGAGACTTTTGAGAAAAAAACTTTCATTTTTATTAATTAATTAATTCTCCACATTGATTAATTAATCGAGCCCCAGCATTGTGCGCGCCAATTGTAACAGGTGGGGTTGTTCAAAAGGGTTTTTTTAAATTAATTTTTGTTAAAAATTAAATATCGTAATTAAAAATCTTTGATTGGCAAGATTCTTCAAACATCGGTCAGGTCTTAAAAGATCTGACATTGATTTTTTATTTAATTGCTATGGCTTCTACATCACTAGGCCACTTTACATTTACCGTTAACATCACTCAAACATGCAAACAAAAAGCCTAGACGTTACAATACGCCGTTATCAAACAAACAATATTTGAATTTATTTTTAATGTAAGTCATGAATCACCTACTGTAAATTTAAATACCAAAATTAACAAATGATATTGAAAATGAACAACGTTAACAATTGTAACATTAGATATTTACAACATGGAATATCAGGTGCCTTTAATAGTTTAATAGTCACAATAAAATTCGTACTATCACGTTTCACAAATCTTTGCCAGCTAACTCAGGGTTTTGTAAAAGAGCAAGTCTCGTAATCTCAGGACGCTTACGGAATTCAACAGTCTCGTGAACTCGTCATGCCTGGCGGAGTACTTTACCAATTTGCTGACAGCGACTCTGCAAGTTGTGTCACAGCCTATCTGCGTGACATGGCGGTCTATCGTCCCTCCAGGATCGTCAGTCTGCGATCTTATAAGACGACTACCAGTACGACATCAGCTCTGTCGAACCGTCCTCGTCCTCTCCAAAAACATAACCGTCACTCTCCACTGCCGTAGAAAGAGTCGACCGTTCCTCTCCACTGTCGGAGAAAGAGTCTCTTCTACCTCTCCGTAGTCACATGTGGACAGAAAGAAACATATATATATATAAAAAAAACGAATATCAATTCTCATTGGAGGAAATCACGTGTTCCACCTCGCGCATTCAGATACTAGGGTTCGCGCTCACGCGTCACTTGGCGTTGCGGGAGAAAACTCGCCGACCTTCGCCATTGCCATCCCCCAGCGTAAGGTGCAACGTCCGCTGGCCTGGAGGCGACAACTTGGCGGGCTTGGTAACGGGACTGTTTCTGCCCCCAGGATACGGAGTCTCAGCTGTCCGCTCCTTGCCAGAAATCAACCCTCGCTTATTTTCCGTACACTCCCTGAAAAACTTGGCATTCATTACACCACATATAGTCTTTAGCTGGCCCCGAGATTAAAGAATTGAATCAATTTACAGATCTGATTATATATATAAAAAAAAATTTATGTAAATTGTAAAATAATATAAAATATTAACTTTTAAAATTGTAGTAGACGTAATGATGTCTTGCTACACATGTAATTGCGTTAAAGTCATTTTCTGTGTACATATGCGTTGTTTCACCTCGTTTGGTACAAACACAATGCTCTATGTATAGTTATCACCCTGTGAAATTCTTCTGACGTGTCTATCACGATGGTAACGTTATGTGTGTTTAGACTCTGCATTTTATTGTTATGAAAATAAAGCGTGAGCAAATAGGTAATTCATACAATTTACGTCATTTGTGGAGGAAATTTACAATGTACCCCATGTAAACTTATGAATGCTTCATCCGGTGCACTTCCGCTGATCATTCTATCGTGATGGTTACGTGAAGTATGTGTTGACTCTGCAGAACTCTAATGAAAGGTATTGTGATACACGCAGGTGTAATTGTTATGTTGACCAGTGACGTGATTCAAGGACGAAATTTACAGTTTATTTAACCAATTTGGCTATATATGACTACGTTTATTGATTTTGTACATTTTAATTTTTTTTTATTGAAAATCATAGAAAGTGTCGCATACTTACTTATATTAAACAAATTTATGTCTTATCGAGTGTTGGCGTCTTTTACGATTCGGTCTTAAGACTAGTGTACAAGTGATGAAGCATCATACCACTACAAGAACTAATGAACAAATAACTCGAAAAAGGACTTTATTAATGGAAGGTGGATAAAATAAAACATAGTGAATAATTTACTACATGTGTATTATTCACACTTTTCACATCCATCTAGTATCCGGGGTTATAATTCTTGTAATTTGGGGTATCTAAACTGAAGAATTGTTAATTCGTAATGAAATCAGTGCAACCTCAGTGTAGAAAGGTCAACGAGATACTTATATACGTAAAATTGTGATGTGATCGCAGTCTCCAGATAAACCCGCAGAACTCCCACCACGCACTTCATGTTACCATCATGAAGGTGTGTAAAGTATAATACTGATATGAGTAATAAGCAGGCGTCGAATTCTTTAAAACCGGAGAAAAAACAGTCCGGACTTCTCTACTCCGTTTTATACGACTATTTACAGTGCAATTTAAACCTGCCATACTCTTTGAAACTGTACGGATTCAAAGAGTTAAAGAATTTCCGTAGGTGCTAGCAAACATTATGAAACTGTTCAATCCAAGGGAATTGTGAAATCCAGGAGAACCGATGTTGATATGTGGAGCCAGCATATCACACCGAATCACATTCACATTCAGTCAATATCTCGCCTACGCACCAGATTTAATTCAGTCACACAGAGACATAAGAACAACCCTGACATCACCGCAAAAACAATGAAGTGATAAAAAAATCATCTGCAAAATACATAATTTACATTCAGATAGAAGATAGAACTGCAGTTTCGTAGTATAAGATGTGAAATTTACAACTACTGATAGCAGACTGGCTGTGCAAATGAGTTATGCTATCCACCAGTGGATTAGTAAACATGTTAATATTTGCAAATTGTATGTATGGAGCATTGCAATTTATGATGATGCAGCATGGAGAATCTTAAAACAATTCTTGTGAACTTATGGTATGCTTTCGGTATTCACTTTGTATGTGACAAATTACTACTATTTTAGGCAATTCAAGGAATACGCAAAAAACACATTTCGGTTTTCCATGCTTTCCTCAACTCACTCCATTGAGACATTTGACTCATCTGCAATCAACTTTATTAACAAACGCATTTCGGTTTCCTCAAATGACTCCAGCTGAAAAATATAGAAAATTTGATTAAAATTACAACGTTTTAGTTTACCTAGAGACTGCCTTTACAGCAGAAACTTCTTTTTTTTCTGTTCATACAGCACACATATGTGTAATCCACGCACATGATTTGAATGATATTGTGATACACGCATTTCTCTAATCCGCGCACATTATAAGAATTATATTGTGCGCGTTTAATCAACATATTTATGGAATAATATTTATAATAACTGTGTTGATTTTTTTCTTTTGATTAGCGCTAATCGTATGAAGGACTTATTATCTATTTGTACACGTAATCGTGATGGTGTGAATTTAGTTTTTAATATGGAGTTCAGTTGAACACTTCCTGTTTTTCCAACCCCAGTATAAATAAAACGGACTACTTTTCACAATACGTGTCGAGCCATGAAGGGCTTATTGTCTTGTGGCACATGTAATCAAAAGGGTGGTAATTTCTTTTTAATGCGGAGCACCGTTGAACGCTCCCGTGGTGTCCGCCCCAGGTTCATCAAACGATCGGCAATTCATTAACCGAGACTATTGGTGGGGTTCTTTCCAACGTATTGTTAGGTTACCACATTTTATTTATATATGTATATGTATATATGTGTGTGTGTGTGCGTGTGTGTGTGTGTGTGTGTCTGCTCTGTGGATTTTTCCGGCGAATACACTGTACCCACGCAAATATCTGTATTTCAAGAATTTTACAGTCACTCCTCAACAAGAATGAGAAGTAGTAACTTAGGAGGGTCTATGAGTATACACCACTGACACAGGTATTCGAGCAGATAAACTTGCAGAACTCCCACCACGCACACCATGTTACCATCACTTGCTACAGGAACAAACACCACTAAACGCGTTTTTCGTTGTTGGAGTGTTTGCAGTGACTCTTGGTTATAAACGGCTATTTGTGTGTCTAAAGTACTACTACAACAGATACTAATTAACAGCCGGGCCGGGAATCGATCCCTCCATCTCCCACATGACATCCCAGAACTGCAGTGAAATCATTATCCTAGGCTAAAAATTTATATTTAAATGGATAAAAGCACATGCGATCCTGCCAGGAAACGAAGAAACAGGCTGCCTAGCAAAGAGTGCTATGGGAAGCGGCGAGGAAGAGACAATATGACCAGGTCTAGATATCACGAAATTCCTTAAGAAAAACTGCAGGGAAATATGGGATGATGAATGGGCGGAAACATCACAACTTTGTGACGTTAATCACATATTCTTCAGTGGCAAGAAAAACTGGAACATCACAGACTTCATGAGAACACTTTGTCATGAGGGCATCCAGTCACCAATCAACATTAAACATTTATTTGGCCTCTGAAAATGTTACTATATATATCGCTTAATATGATCATTTGTCGGGAAATAATAACCCAACAGTTTAGAAAAGTACAATTTTACTTGGTATGGATGTATCACGTAAAGGTTAAATGCCAAATAAATATATATAAAATGATTCAAACACTCGCCTTAAGTGATTTTACGGAAACAAAAGAAAACCTGACAGTAAGAAAGTGCTGGATATCGTCGCGGACGTTAGATCCAAATGTTACTGCTCACCCACCAAGGACACTATTCTATGGTCCTCTTACATTCATATACAATTTATACTATTGATATATTTATTCATTCTTGTAGGCACTAAATTTAAATGTTTAACATCACCTTTCCACCTATGGAGCTTCGTTCACTTGGTGAAAGTTCCATGACGGCGGTAATAACCAATCTGCACCACGCGTCCGAAGTATATTTGTTGGACATCCCGGAGATATTAAAAATCAACCTGGTGGCAAGTTTCGCTGAATGTAGATGGGAGAGCTATGGAGATATTACTCTATCTTCCCCTTGTTCAGAACTGACTTTGCCGAAATTGTGATAAGCCTGTCGTCTCTTTGTTTTAAAAACTCTACAACCAGGAACGATATTTAGACCGACCCGAATCGTCAAACATGCAGAGAAGATTTTGGTGCGTATCTGTTGAAAGTTATTCATATGTCACGAAATAATGGGGTCATCTTTTCAGATATACATCACGCTTGTATCACCGAATCTGAAAACAATTATTGCGAACTTGTGACATCCTTTCGGTATTCACTTTGTGTGTGACAAATTACAGATTAAATATCAGATGCAATTAGAGAAGTAAGTGAATTCTGCTATTTGGGAAGCAAAATTACAACCGATGACCGAAGCAGGGATGATGTTAAAAGCAGAATACCACTAGCTAAAATAGCTTTCATGAAAAAGAGAAATCTTTTAGTTTCAAATAAATATCTAGGAATTAGACAGAACTTTTTGAAACTGTGTGTGTGTGGAGCACAGCACTTTATAGTATCGAAACATGGACTTTATAAATACCAGAAACAAAGAAAATTGTTGGTGCTACAGAAGAAGGCTGAAAATTAATGGGACAGACAAAGTAAGAAACCCTTGCGAACTTGTGGCATGCTTTCGGTATTCACTTTGTGGGTGATTAATTACAACTATTTTAGGAAATTCAAGGAATACGCAACATTTGACTCGTGTGCAGCCAACTTTATTAACAAAAGCATTTCGATTTTCCATGGTTCCCTCAAATCACTCCACTGAGACATTTGACTCGTGTGCAACCAACTTTATTAACAAAAGCATTTCGATTTCCTCAAATGACTCCAGGCGAAAAAAATAGAAATTTTGATAAAAATTACCACGTTTTAGTTTACCTAGAGACTGCCATTAAAGCAGAAACTTCTTATTTTCTGTCCATACAGCACGCATTTCTGTAATCCACGCACATGATATGAATGATATTGTGATACACACAGAGGTAATTGTTATGTCAACCATTGGGTTGAGCCATGGACGAAATTTACATAATTTTTTTACCAATTTTTGTTATATATGACAGATTTCTTGATTTTGTACATTATTGTGATCAAGCATTACACTATTCGGGGAATAACAAGTGATGTTCCTTCGCTCAGAGAAGGACATCAGACTATGGGTTAGGGGAGACCTTACAGTGGGTGGCTGGAGGCAAATATTTTTTTGCTAGCTACCAGTAATAACTGATTTTTCCAATATATGATACCATATTTGGGAAGCTCATATTTTTAGAATTAACGGGATATAATTTTTATTTCTGTACGTTGTATGGTTGAGCATAAATTGCGCGTTTTATTTTAGTTTAAATAAAAATTTATCTTTCGCTGAGAGAAGGACTTCAGACAATGGGTTACGGGGCAGAATACAATTGCAGCCTGGATGCAAATATTTATTTGCTAGCTACCAGAATTAACAGTTTTTTTTTCTATATATGATAGCATATTTGGGAAGCTCTTATTTTTAGAATTAACGGGATATAATTTTTATTTCTGTACGATGTATGGTTGAGCATAAATTGCGCGTTTTATTTTACGTTAAATAAAAATTTATCTTTCGCTGAGAGAAGGACTTCAGACAATGGGTTACGGGGCAGAATACAATGGCTGCCCGGATACAAATATTTTTTTGCTAGCTACCAGTATTAACAGTTTTTTTTATATATGATGGCATATTTGGGTAGCTCATATTTTTAGAATTAACGGGATATAATTTTTATTTCTGTACGATGTACGGTTGAGCATAAATTGTGCGTTTTATTTTACGTTAAATAAAAATTTATCTTTACACATAGACGTGGTGCTGTTAAGATTTTGTAACGCGTTTAAGGACATTAATTCATACCTTATGAAGGAATCATTATTGGAATTTGGTTTAAATCGAATTTTATTAAGCGCTCAATGTAGAGTATTATACAAGTATATTTTATTTTGTATTTAATTTCCGTCCGTATATTGAATCGCATGGCTACTTGCAGGAAAGGCAGCCGTCAAACAATGATTTTATTTCTTTCGTGTTGAAACAAAGGAGCTGTCGCTTCACACCTGGTGCGTTGGGGAAGGCAGGTGGTGGTTAAGTGGCCTAACAATAGAACAATAGAATGAGCAGCTGATGCGTTACACCTGGTGGGATGGGGAAGGCAGATGAAAATGGGGTTAGGGAGAACAGGGGGTCGCCGCAGTGGCCTGACAGAAGAGCAATAGTAGGGGAGGAGAACAATCGGACCCTGAGGGTAGCTGGTGCCGCACACCTGTGGGAAAGGCAGGTGTTCGCTCTAGTGGCGTGACAAAATAACAATAGTAGGGGAGGAGGACAATAGAAAAATAGACCCCAGAGGGCAGCTGGTACCGCACACCTGTGGGAAAGGCCGGTGTTCGCTCAAGTGGCCTGACAAAAGAACAATAGTAGGGGAGGAGAACAATAGAACAATAGGTCCCAGAGGGCATCTGATGCTAGGGTGCGGTGGGGAAGGCAGGTGAAACTGGGGTTAAGGATAGCAGGTGGTCGCTCAAGTGGCCTGACAAAAGAACAATAGTAAGGGAGGAGAACAATAGAACAATAGGCAGGTGATGGGTAACTGGCCTAATTAGTGACGCCTGAGTGCACTAAAAGAGAGGTGAAATTGAGGTTAGTGAAGGGAAGGGAGAAGAGGGTAGGGGGATAACAATAGGTGTGAAAATGATTGACAGAACAATAGAAAGGAAATGGACTGTCCATTCATTCAAGATTTATAGCTGAACAATGTGATTGCTGAATTCGTGCGGTGTGGTTCATGCGTCGCATTCAAATTAGAAAAAGAAACGCGCGAATAAATACATTATTTTTTTACCACATGAATTATTGAAAACTCTCTTTCTTCCACAATTATTTGTTGTATATTGTAGGAGAGAATGACACAAAACAATACTAAAATGGTACATATTTTGATTCGAAATTTCGTGTTTTCGAAATCATGAGGAACTAATTTATAAAATAAATAGAATTAAAGGTAATAAGTGATGTAAACTTGCCATATTATGATAATTCTCTGTTTTTCATAATTATTAATTTCGTTTAATATAATTTACTGACACATTTCAGACAAACAAAATATTGTGGGTTTACAGTGTACTTCTTTCTCCTATATCATATATCAATAGTAATAAGAAAGGCAGTAATGAGAATTTAAATCACTCAAAGTAGGAGCAAAATATTTTGTTATTAGCATAGCAAAGCTGATAATGTTTTAACAGTAGTTGTCACTGTCTATTGGTCAAAGTATTCGATGGGCACCGTCCTGTTTCTGAAGACTCCCGCCATGAAGGCTGCTGAGGAACGAGGTGTACGTGGTCTGGCGGCGGCGTCGAAGTCCACCTGGAAGAGCCCGAACTTCCTCCTGCACAGTAAACAAACACGGTGTTCTAACTACCTCGAATCATCAATGAACTCCAAGTGCTAATCTTTTAAAAATACCAAATTATGTATACCGGTACCTGTCCTACAAATCCTTTTACTAAAACTAGATAGTAATTGTTATAAGCTTTTCACTTCAAGGTAATTGTTAATGGAGTGAAGAAATGGTTTCACCAATGGCAATCTAGATGTGCGACTCAAGTAAATCTAGTTCTGTGGAAATAAGTTTTAGTTTATTATCAAATAGTTGTTGTTTTGAATTGGCACCACCTAGAAACTGTTAATGAGTACGTTTGAATTATAGGCTGGAAGCTTTCAGTCCGAAAAATTGTATATTCTGTTTATGCATTTTTTGACAAGGGGACGAATAATTATGAGGTCAAACAATTGGAACAGAATCCAGGATTCATTCTGTAATGCAGTTGTTAATTGCATGTTAGATCTGAACAAAACAAAACAATGTTTCCAGATTGTTTTAATGTACAGGAATGAATAATTGGATAAGAAATCACATTTTACGAAGCTACTGTTTAAGAAAATGAAATCAGCTCATTGCTACAGAAAACCTGTTTGACCATATCCCTACAAAAATAATGGTCAATTTCAGTAATACAGTTAGAGACCAAATCTAACCGGAGGACATTGGTTTTATCAAGGAATAATGGCAGTTTGTTAGATTCTAACTAGTTACCGGTATTATCCCAAGAAAATTACGTCATAATTGAATGTGTTCAGTGTTTAAAACCGGTAATGACAACTGATAGCTTTCTCGGGTTCCACCGGAGGAGCGCATTATTTTGCTTTGACGTTTCTTCGTTGGTTCACACTTCGATACGACGCATCAAATGGACACCCTCATCTGTGGGAGGCCTGAGACCGTTTTATATACAGTTGACACACTGGGAATGGCTCCATTTAAAAAAATAATGATTTTATGGACTTAGCAGACGCTTCAGTGCTTGTTGACCGAGCGTGGTGTGTGAACGGTTAACGTTCTGGCCTCACATTCGGGAGGACGTGGGTTCGAATCCCCGTCCGGGCATCCAGATTTGGGTTTCCCATGGTTTTCCCAAATCACTCCAGGCGAATGCCGGGATGCTTCCTTCAAAAAGGTCATGGCCGAATTCCTTCCCGTTCCTTGTCCCCAGTCCCATCCCGCCTCTAATGACCTTAGCCGTCGATGAGGCGTAAAGAAATTAGTAAAAAAAAAGTCAATTCTTCTTGAACTTTTTTTCCACAGGAGGCTACTGCAACAGGATGTGAAAGTTCACGTCCTGTAGATTTATTCTGAACACCTTGAATGCATGGATATAAAACTGAAGGATTTGTGCTAAGAATCCTTTAGAGTAGGGGTGACCAACGCGCAGCCCGCGAGATTCATCACAATTTTACAAAATATATTTATTTTATAATGGCCAAAGTAGCGAAAATCAGTGTATTAAAAAGAATACATCATTTGTGCATCCATATATTCAAAAATTAACTGTCTAAATTATGAGAAAAAATTAACTTTGATTTTATAATAAATATCATACGAATACATGACAGATATTTCCTGTTTTATTTATGAGTTTACGGATCTGCTGGATGCCCCGGCGGGGATTCGAACCGACGTCCCTCCAAATGCGAGGCCAGAGCGTTAACTGCTCACACACCACGCTCGGTCCTGCCTTCGTGACATTTTCACATTTTCAGAGTTATACAGATTTACGAAAACAGACTGACAAGACTCAAACAAATCGATGGAGCTGCGTAGATTTTAAGAAAGCCTGGGAATCTTCTCCCTGTCTAATTATAGTTCAGAGAACTATTAAATTACGTTCACTCCAAAAAATTTCTACACCGAGGCTTGGGCAGTGCGATTTCGCACTGCTACCTGTCATTCGGGAGGACCGGGGTCAAACCCGGTTCGGCTATCCTGATTGAGGTTTTCCGTGGTTTTCCTCAGTCACTCTAGGCGAATGCTGGGATGGTTCCCTACAAGGCCATGGCCGACCTTCCATCCCCCTTCCCTCCCCGTAGAGTAGATTGACTGAAAAGGATCTCCATGATCCTCCAGCAGCCCGCCTCCCAGCCTTCAGCTGGGAGGAATGAAATTGTTACAAAAAAAATTTAAAAAAAAAATATAGTGGGTCTACATCTAATATGGGGATATATAATTTTATATGCTGGCCGCGGTGTTATGATGCATTTCCAAAGTGACCCGCAAAATAATTTGGCTTGGCCGCCACTGCTTTAGAGCAATATTGATATTCCTGTTATATTGTCTCTGCTGTTAGGCCTATAGGTTTGGATTTGCATATTAAGTGGTATTCACATTAGAATTGAAGTTGTTTACTCAGCACTACAGTTTACACAGTGTACAGACGTTGAGAAGTTCTTTGCTTCATAGGGCAGTATATTCAGGGAACTACAATGGAGCTTGGTTCATATTCTGGGCCCACCGTGAAGGCGGGTTTTGGTGGTTTCCCGTAATCACCTAGGCAAATGATGGAACGGTTTCAAATCTCTGCCTCATATTTTACACGTTTCACAAACAAAATATACATTTATCGTACAGAACGCTTTTCTCAAACAAATGGCAACCCTCCATTTCCTCTGCTAGGATAGTATTCGGAGATAATAAAGTTAAACAACTATTAATTCTAGTTTCTTATCAAAAACAGAACTTAATTTTCTTGCCTATCTCTCACTTTTTGATGTATAAAAACGATATTGGTGTTATTAGGTGTTATTTAAGCAAATATTTTCAAAAGAAAATGGAATGACTGATATCACTACAAAAGGGCTAGTCTAGTCTGGTAGGAAATGTTTAAAGCGTAAAACAATAGAAGCGTAAAACAATAGAAGCTACATCTCGATTCCTGTTTGCAGTAAGAAACTGTGGACTAGTAAACGACGTCCTCATGCATAACAAATGAATAACTGCGTTCTTTAGGTTTGTAAAGAGTGCTATATTATAAGATACTGAATTAGCAGAAGTTGGTTTCCTGGATACTTACGCATATCCCTGGTTCCATTCCAAGTTATCCATCAGGCTCCATGCAAAATAACCCACTACTGGATTTCCATCAACGTTTGCAGCATTTAGGAGAGCAGCCATATAACTCTGAAACCGGACGAACGATCATTAAAACTAATCAGGTCATGCCATAGGTGCAATTTTTTAAACATTCCTGAATATAAAACCTCTGGAATAATTTCCTTTATGTCAATAAATAAGGAACTAAAGATTATGCCCTACGAAAAAATGTTATTGGCAGCCACTTGTTTAGTTTGGTGTATTAGTAAAGTATCAGATCATGAGGGTCTGAACAGATGGCTATGAGATGGAAGTTAAGACTTAGATTTCATGGTAGGAGAAGATGGGATTAAGAACTGAAAAGAAATGGATACTCATCTAAACTGATGTCGGCAACCAATGACCAAGAACTGGACGCCTGCGAAAATTGGAACCCTGGTCCATTCCATTCCTCAGTCAATACAGAACGAGAAAAATGCATTAAATACCTATAATGAATGCACGACAAAATCAGCCTTTTTGGTATTTATTGTTGTTTTTACTCTATTTAGTCATGTTGTGTATCACCATCTATTGTATTATAGCTCTGCGGTAAAATCAATTGTGTTAGCACATCCAATAAAAAAGGAAGAGGAAATTGAGATAATTCTTGAACTTGGGTCGGTGGTGTTGCAAAATCAACTGGAAAGCTTACTCATATTGGCTGATTGCAGGTGCAAAGTTTGTAACGTTCGTTATGACAATGTTTTGATGATCTCTGACAGATGATTCTTTTACGACGGAGAGACAGTTTTGTTTCAGCTTCTCTTGGTATAAGCGTAATTCTATACATATTATGCAACAAGTGCAGAGAGACATGCAATATTAAACTTATAAAAATATATGAAATGCAGAAAAAAAAAATTAAATAATTTTAGGAGCTTCCGAAGGATAATACAGTTAAATAGACTAGATGAAATCCCGAAAAAAGTAACTTGACTACCATCTCATAAAAAATATTTGCAATAAAAACTAGCTCTCAATAAAAACAAAAACGCAAGACTCTGACACTGTTATAAAAGCTGAATGTCTTTAAACAACACTCTCTAGATTTGCATTAAAAATAGAGAAATTTATTAATTCTTTATTCGAGAAACATATATAGTCTAATGAACAGTGAAAATGAATAAGGGAAAAAAAAACAAAAAATTAGACTAACTTAAGGATATAGCCTACTTGGCCTAATGAAACCACAAGAATTAAGATTTTTTTTTTATTAAAAACAAGTTCATTGTTTTAACAATTTGCAAAACAGGATATGAGAAGATATGATTTTTCGAAAAAAGGATTTTTGATACTTCGAATAGCTGGAGACTTTCAATTAGATATTGAACAAACAAAAACGTTTGAGCAGAAAGAAAAGGAAAATCTAGTGGAAAAATAAAGAAATATTAGGAAGAAAGGAATGGAATACTTATAGTTAGTTCAGTTACTCCACTGTTACTCAGAAAGAAAAGCGTTTATATTCAGGCATTCGCGGAAGACGACTGTTCTCGCTCTTACATATGTGCCATTAGCGAAATCATGATAATCACAATGGCTGACGAACTGAACGTCAGAACGTTTAGCAAACTTTTATCTCTCTGTGTCATTAGTTGGCGCCAGTCAGAATCTCAATATGTTAGAAGCCCTGATGATTGATCCTCTCCAATAGGATGATATCATTCTGATTAATTATTACTCAGCATCTGAGAAAGATCGTGGCGATATGATGGTCGAAACATTGGATTCAGTAGTGACGTGGCTGGAGTCAACAAAGTTACTTATTGGTTATCACAAGCATTTCAAATTACACATGGAGCGTACCCCGTAGTACTCGATACGATCGTCATCCTCCAGTCCTCCTTCATTTCCAGGCCATTTTCTGTCACCACAATCGGGTATCCAGGGTAGTTGGTGGATATCCAGTTCAACAGACTACGGAAGCCCCATGGCAACATCTGTAACAAAAAACAGGAATAGATTAGAGTATGTTGATGAAAGAAGTGATACAGATAGACTTTGCCTGTGAAAAATTTCCTGAAATCATTAAGGAAAAGTAATAGATTTTGCAGCTTCAAATATGAATGTGAGCTTGTTAATGGTAATATTTTGTCATTGTAGCACGTCTACAGAGAAATATCAAGCATGTGAGGTCCAAGATTAAAGGAAGCGATCGTCTTCTCATCTCTACACTGTCTCTGCTGCTGATAGCCTGTCCACTACACGAACCATGGACTTGTCGCTTCGTGGACTACTTGCGACTTATCTTGTATAACTCATGTCGCGTAACACTGTCATCTTCTAAAGATTTCATGCTGAATTGGCTAGGGATTTAGTTACAAGTTTTAAAATCATGCTGCATAAATTCTCAGATTTAATATGGATTTCTTTGTGTTAATGTTTCACATAACTATCCGATATTCAGTAGAAAATTTTTTAACAGATATGTCTTTCCTAGCTAAATATAACAATTTTTCATATTTATTAATGATAAATTATGAGGGTTTGTCGGCTAGTAGGTTACTAATAACAGAACTTATGTCAAAAGTTCATCTTAGGAGTACGTTGGAGAAAGTTCTCATTAATGGCTATGAACTTGTGGCATAAAGCGTTAATTCAACTGGTCTAGACGAATAAATAAATAGACATCAGAGTTCGTCTCATTCTCTATTTACAACAAGCAGACAGTAACACTGACGTCAACATTGCGTGTGACATTTTTTCTGGCCGTTATCAGCCGTCACCTACTTATCCAAATTACTGCATCAAAACAGTTTGATCATTCCAGTTCACTTTACCTTAAGGGTACGTTTCAACACTTCAGTTACTTCTGTTTTGATGAAATCTCTTTCGGAGAAATAAGCGCTATACCCATTAGTTTAGTAAAATTAATATATTAAAGGAGAATGAAATTATTAGTAACATTTCCTTCGTGTGAGATCAGCAAGGGTGATACGATTATGCTAATTAGGTGACCGCCGTTGCGTTGGTATGTGTAGAATCCTCCCTTCCCTCTTCATTCATTCCCATCCTCTTCGTACCTACCCTAACCTGTTAGGCCGGCTTTACTCAAAGGACGCGCGCCATCTATTTTCACTAACATGATTAATTGTTATAATGGGGCCTTGACAACTTATTCATATCAGTTGCCACAATATTGTCTCTGGTTGCTATCGCCTGTCCTGATCAAGACTGCACTGCTTTTCGATCATAATTGCCCTTTTGATCCAATTATAAATACACATTGACTAAAACAATTAATTTAAAGTGTTTTGGCTTCAACTTCCCCTTTTTATTTATTTGTTTTATAAAATTAACATGATTTTCTCACGATTTCGCCTTTAATTTTTTTGTATTTAATTGAATTAAGGTGGTTTTCTCATAATTTCCACTGCTGGTTTACAGCATTGTTTGACTTCAAACGTGAATGCTACCCTGGGAGTTATAATAAATACATGATCCTGTGGAGTGTTAGAGGAGAAATTATATCACATTTTGTTCAATTAAGTAAAAAGTATAAAAGGGGAAATTATAAGCAAAGCACTTTAATTCAGTTACATTAAAAAAGAAATTTAAGGGCGATTGTTTTAGTTAAAAATGTATTTGTAATTGGTTTAAAAGGGCCATTTTGGTCTAAACGTTATGGAGGGAGTATTTAACGCAGTCTTGTTCGGACCGGTTGATGGCAATTGTCATTACTATGGTATATTTAAAAAATCAGGTTAGTGACAATAGATAGTGGCCTCATTTAAGTAAAGCCGATCTAACATAGGTTAAGGAGGCAAGAGGCGAAGGAGGGAAGAGGTCGGCACGTGCCAATTCAAAGGCGGTTACCTTATTAGCACCGTCATTTTCCCACGACTGAGCTCTCATGAAGGAAAAGTTACTCCTGAAATAGGTCAAAGTGTGTTTGGAAAACGACTTACTCCAAGGATTTCAGCGATGGATCCTGAGTCTCGGTCCCTGGATGGACTGATCCCAGACTCACCAGCAGTGCAGTTGTAAGTCCGGTAGTGGTTCACGCCGAAGAAATCAGATGAACCTGAAACACAGAAGCTTCTTGCAAGAAAGTTTTTGAATTTAATTTCGAGCTCACTTTGTCTTACAAGTTATTTTTTTTAAGAAACGGGTGAATTCCTTTTTCAAGAAAGATAATTATGATAGTTTTTGTCTATTTCTTCTTCTTTAGAAAATCAAGAAATAAATAAAATGAGTGAATTAGTGAATACATTCGATTATAATAATAATTAAATTGCAATGGAGCGCACGCTCCGGAGGCAATTTCTCTAAACACCCATCTCCTCTCTTTTCTGCACCCACCTACATTTGCCCTTTACAAATTGTAACTTTAAATTCTTTCAAGGTTTTTGGCACCCTCAGCCACACACTTTTAGTGAATCGCAGAGTAATAGTAATAGTAGAATTATCTGCTGTTATTTTGAAAGGGTATGATCTGAACTATTGAATTCACTGAAGATTATACTGAAAATTACAAATTTTATAATAACGACATTGTAGTGACAACAGAATGGTATGCATCAGTGTACATTTCTGTGTTTAAAAAGGAGTATTTTCTTACCCCTGATGTATTCAATCTCCTCTTCGGTGAAAGTTGGCAGCCGTGAACGAGGACGTCCCTCTGCAGCGCTGTTGGCGTCGACTCTCTCCCTGACCACTGGAGGGTAGTCACCCTCCTCCGTGTAGATAGGATGCGCGAAGATGCCACCCTACAGTGGGAACGAAACGTTTTATTGGCTGAGTATTAGTCGGATATCTGATGATTTCGTTGCTACCAAGATTTACTTCTTTAAGAGAAAGGCTAAAGCAGATGAATTTTATCCCATATTAAGAAATATTTAAGGATATATTTTACTTTTACACGACCGAAATAAATAAATTAACCAAATGTTAGACAATTTGATGGAATTTGAAAACTGTTGAGAAAAAATAATGGAACGCTTTTATATTCGTGTTTAATGATGGTTCCAGCGATTTAAATAATTAAGCATATGAACTTGGATAAATCACATCAAAAGTTATGAGAAATTTAAATGACCATATTTTTATAATCGGTTACAAATCAATTAATAATTAAAATCTGGTTACATCAAACTGTGACGTTAAGTGTTACTAACTGTAATAATGCACTGAATATCTTGTTTAAAATGAAACTGTGTTAAAATGGATTATAACTAAAAAAATATACCATATTCCGGAGATTAATATTCACTCATCAAAAAATCTAGTATGAAAAACACAAATTATTTATGTATGATAAATATTTAACTTCCCGTCAATGCCTTAGAACAAGACCACAAATGGAAAGGAGCTTCAAAAATCGAATAACCTTACTAGAGTCATTAATGTTCTAATACGAGCTATCGTTTAAACTTATTTGACAGGAAGTGTTGGCATCCGTAGAATTGATATTTTAAAAGTGAGAGACTGGAGCAACAAGAAAACTTACAATAAACTGCAGACTCCTCTCGGCAGCTTGAATGTCTTCCGTAGAATTCGTGTTAGGCGCGTACCAGTTGATGTTAAGAGTGATACCAACATTACCTGCAACAAATAAATATTGGAGACCCTATATCTACTGACTGAAGAAACCAACTATCCCAATTAAAACGAGAATTGGTTTCGTTGTAACCTTCGTTGTGAATTTAAGAATTAGTAAGGATGTTAAAATTTGACCTACTTCATTGATAGTAAAATTTTAATGATATTTGTTAAATTATTTTTAGTTATTATCGATACTTTTCGAATATTTTAACACTTAGGAACATAAACTACTAAGAAAAGTAACACTGTAATGTACAAGTACTCGCCCAATGTGAGCTCCATACACAAAAATGAATTCATTAATATTTAAAAATTATTTTAAGAAATTCAATAAATAATTACCGTGAATCTTGGCAAATTCTGAAAATTTTGAGAAAAAGTGTTTTCACTATATATTTATTATGCAGTTCACTAAATTCTCTGTTAAATAGTATAGATGATTTTTGGTTAAAAAAAAATCTGCTGCCATATCAAATTAGTAAATATTACCCCTTTACTTATTTTGCAAAACCAAAAATTCCAGAAAGAGCACTATATTTTTCCTGCAAATTTTAGGTTGGTTAATATCATTGTAAATGCATATAACATTTTCGTATCAGTAGTTTAGAAAACAAATGAATGAATCTAAATTTGTGTTCTTTCAAAAAAAAAAAAAAAAAAAAAAAAAAAAAAAAAACATGTAGTCTACAAACCACGGAATAAATAGAAATGCGAACATTTGGTAGTCGATGGTAGCCAGATTTCCTTTTATGCTCATTAATATTAAATAAAGAAGATTTTTTTTCAGCTTTTCCCTTTCCTGCAACAAATTATTTTTATGTTAATGAATTGTACAAGTCATATTTTATTATAATGTTAAGATTAATGGGAATTAAAGTGGTTTGTAATTACAAATCTTCAAGCTAACGAATTCATAAGTCATGAGGATGTGACAGAAGGATATACAGACAGACAGAGGGAAAATGAGTGAATCCACACAGGTACCATCTTTCACTCAGAAGGTGTGTCTCCTTATAATGCGCACGTGCTAAGACAATGTGCAGAGATTTAGGCACGGAAACCACTATAGCGCGTTCAGTTAATAGAGGCGGCTCAAGGTCAGTCTGCTCTATCCCCACTCTGTTGCTCTTACCCCTACATGCGGAGGGGAAGTTTGGACCCGGAGGTCAGCTCCTAGAGGCAGGAAGGGAAGGGGTGGTGAGGCGAGGAGCGGTGCCAGGAGAACGTGACCTTCAGCCGCCAGTTCGGAGTGAACAGGCTATAATGCGTGCTGCTTAGCGGGTCACTCACCGTTCTGGGTGGCTCTGTACTGTTCGTCATACAGACGATACACCTGACCGTGAGATCTCAGCACTGTGTGTGTAGCCAGGTAGTCGCCGATACCAGAGGCGTTCTGCGACGGAGCCCACGTCTCATACCCTGCATAACCCGAGACGAAGGCCGACGGCTCGTTGAATGTGATCCACCACTTCACCTGCAACCAACCAACACAGACATCACACATAAAAAGGGACACATTTCTTTTAGTTCTGAGTGCTTTAGCCCACATTTTAACGTCTAAATAATGATGATTAAACAATGAGAACAAACAAGTATTATAACAGAAAATTATGTTGTTGTCCAGCTAAAATGGATACAAGAAATACGAACGATCAAGGTAAATCAGTGAAGTTTTTGATACAATTTAAACATATAGTAAAAAATAAATAAAAGAAATGTTCCCAGCTTTTCAACGAATAAACAAGATGACGTCGTAAGTATAAAACCAATCAGAAAAATTTACGTTTGGGACATTATTTCCAACCGTCTCCATTGACTTGGCACCCACCTTCTAAAATTATGATAAAACATTCATACGTGGGCCATAATTTTCGTAACTGATACTGTTGACTGCTAAATAACTTATCTAAAAAATATGGAATGGTTATACCGAGAAGGGACGAAACATGATCATAAGGTTCGGCTTAATTTATAAAACGAGTTGATACAGAAACTACTATAATCAGTCTAATTTTTAAGGAGGAAAAGACACGACATGGCAGTCACAATATGAAAAGAGAAACGTTGGCATATTTATTTCTAGCGTACTAAATAATGAAGACTAGTCTGTAAGATTTTAAAGGATAATCAAATATTGATATTTGCTTTGTCGATTTTACAGGAATGAAAAATTTTCTCATTCATTGGTATTTCAACCATTGGTCCAAAGATAACTGCAGCTGAAAATATTAGGTACCTCTGTTCATAAAGTAGGCAATGAACGCAGTTGAGGAGTTGCAAAATCACTGTACTAGAAATACCAATCTTCCTTGCCTTATATGGAGTCTCGAAAGTAATGCTAGTGAAACCGACATGAAATTACCTGTTAATTTCAGTTCAGTGATATAGTTAATACGAGAGCATCACGTTTTCACCATGGTGGGAAGAAATTGAATCTTTTGTTTGTTGAAACTGCGAACTGATAAACGTTTAGTCAGCAAAGCAAGATTGTTATTGATAATGCCGTTAATGCTACGTGTATTATAACAGAAATGTAAAAAAACCAACAAGGAAGAATATTTCCAAAAATATATAAAATAACATTAGGTACTGCTGCTTTTACGTCTCTCAACAGCGAGGTCTTTAGAGATAACACTGGGACGCTGTTTTAGAGTAACTAATATGATAAGTACATAGAAAATAAACATGTAAACAGTTAATGGCTTTTATATATATAAATCAGGCGGTGTTGAAGAAATCTAGTACTAGTTGTGGTTGCACGAGGAAGAAGGAAGAAATGGTGTAAATAAATAAATTGTGTCAGCAAACAACGTTGAAATTTTTCGACAGTGGTGTTTCAATTTTGAATGTTGGTCTTGGTGCTGATATGCGTGATTTATATATTCACCCTGTCTCCAAAGTTTTCGAAGAGTATTCTGGCGTATTCGACGAAGTAGTCAGACAGTAAGGGATTAGTCCATCCACCAATGTACTGCAGGGCCTGCGGCAGATCCCAGTGGTACATTGTAACCTGCGAAAAGAGAAACAATGGGATTAATAACACCGAGGAAGACGCGTAAGGTACGATAGAAAAAATTCTAAATTGTAATTGAAGTAATCCGTAAGAAATTAAGCGACGTAAGAGATACAAGAAACTCCTGGATAAACTAGTCGTATGACTAACTGGAAGTTATAGTGAAATCGCTGGACGAAATGTTGAGAGGAGGGTTCCAAAATGGGTATCAACATATTTATCAATCTCCTTCTGGAGAACTATGAGGCAATTTAGTACCTCCATTACGATACCTAAAAAGAAGACTAGATTTCAGATAGTCGTGCCAAAACGCGCCGCGCCGATTCGATACAAGGAATTTGTCGTTTGAACAAAGGATTATTAGCCATAAAACATAAACAGGCACAAAAAAATACCATTAAGAAGAGAAGAGGAACACGAATAACTCTGATCTTAATACTGCAAGCTAATGAACCAGTTGTCTTCGAAGGTATTTAATGTTGGAGAATAAACGTTAGCTTGAATAATGCGCTGATAATATCCTTTTGTAACTGTCGCAAAGCTATGCTCTTTATTTTTTTAATTTTTTTTTTAATTACACTTTCAAACAAATTTTGGCATATATAATGGTATGTAATGGTGGTTACTTCCGAATCAAGTATATAGTATAAGTGTATTAATTGTGACTGAACCAAGTTACCTTAATCGTATATATATATAAAATTTGATGTTGGTATATGTATATATATATATATATATACGAGATTAAAAGACTTCGACATCATTTGACCGATCATCATAAAAGTTAACACATATATGTAATTTTTCATGGAGATGGTTTCTGATCAAAAAATTTAAAAAAAACTATCCCCTCTCCCCCTATATACCCTTTAATTTTTATACAAGCCCACATTTGTTGTACGATTCCGATGGCGCTTTAAACACATATAGGCCTACTTTAAAATAAAGAGAAAAGTACCGTTCACATTAGTTTTACAAAAATCCAACCCCTTTCCACCTTTACATCCTCCTTAATTTTTGTTTTTATACATAGCCACAGGTTTTATCCAATATCAATGGAACTTTGTACATGTATACTTTAAAACAAACAGAAAACTCCTGACTAATTTTGGTTTACATAAACTCAACACCTCTCCTCTTTACACCCCTTAATTTTTGTCAGTGTTCATTACACAAAGCTACAGTTTCTATCCGATTTTGAAGGAACTTTGCAAACGAATACTTTATAGCAAACATAAAATACTATCTACATTTGGCTTGCAAAATCCCAACAAATCTCCCCCTTTACCGCGTCCCTCTTAATTTCCATTGTTCTTTATTTGAGGCCAACAGTTTTTTTTTTTAAATTTGGTGGAACACTGCACACATATATTTTTAAATAAAGAGAAAAATTTTGTCTACACTTTGTTCACCCCTCACCTCCTTTACCCCGTTTAATTTTTGTAAATATGCTTTATACAAAGCTACAGATTTTATCCGATTTCGATGTAATTTTACACTTTTACACTTTAAGACAACAATAAAAATAATGTCTATATTTGATTTGCAAAACCCAACGCATCTCCCACTGAACTTACCCCCTCTTAATTTTAACTTGGACCCCAAGCTTTCAAGTTGTGAATTCAGTATTTTGTGGGTGATGCCGGAACAAACAGATATATGTATGTGGTATGTAATAATGTGGATGGTACACGTATCGATTATCGACCAGCAGTCTTAACAGTTGTTGTGATTAGGTTGAAATGCAGCCTGGGGTATTGAGTTCACCCCGTTCTGGAAATTGTTCGGGTACATATATGCTAAGTTTACGTCTAGAAATGCTTGATGCCAAATTAATGAAACTTGGTACACCGGATTTACATCGAAAATATAAAAACAGTGCACAGATAAATGAATCCCAATTAGACTTGGCAACGCAGGGTACTGTGCTAGTAGTTGTACATACATATCACTGTGCACAGAGGAATCCTGTCCAATATTGTGTTTTTTTTTCTCTTAAGTGAATTTATACAATCTTAAACCTGAATTATTTTATTCGTTTCCACATATCCAATGAAGTATACTTCGACAACTGATAGTTGTATATTACTTTAAAACTCTTAACACAAGAACCCCAAACGTCTTGCCCTCAACTATTCCATCTGCCATCAAATAAATCTGTACCTTATTAAAGGAAACACAGCAATTACATCAGTGCTACGCCAAACCTCCTCTGAGGGAAATTTTTGTGTTAGGCCCGGTTTTTCAGGCACTGATGTTTACCATTGTGAGTTCTACCCTTCCATATCTACACCTTAAGAAACTGGGATGTCTTTCGGTTTCCTTCCATAGAATGATAAATATGATTCAAACTTACTGTGTGTATAAACGCCAGTTTGTTTAGTGTCTACTCTTGTTGTGTATGAGAAATTAGAAAAATGGGAGAGTGAAAACCAGTACCATGTATATATTGGACACTTTTCCGGAAAACAGTAAGATGGACGCCATGTTTAGCGTACCATTCCATAGAATGGATCAACCTCAAGGGTGTCATACGCCTTACTCTTGTATAGACGATATTGGAGACAACTTTAATAGTATTTTCAGAGAATTTACCGACTGATGCAGTTATCTGCACGGAAGTAGAGTTCCTCTGATTGTTAGAAGTTCAGAATAATTTTTTTTTTTTTCGGTTATAATGTGAAAAATAGCTACTTAAATTATAGTACAGGAAGTGAAAATCTAAGTGAATAACGAATTAAAACAAAAGTTAATGCAATCTTATTGCAGGCCATGTTTCCGCAGTTGCTTAATTAATTACCAGTTGAAAGATAACGCCAATGCAACTGTTTAATTTATTTATTGTTGCGTCGTACGCGTTTCACTTCTAATTGAGGCATCCTCAGCGACGAATATGCGTTTAACAGGATAAAAATGTATATAAAACTGTATATAAAAACTGTAACGCAGATTCGTCGCTGAGGATGCCTCGATGAGAGGTGAAACGCGTACGACGCAACAATAAATAAATTAAACAGTATAATTGGCGTTATCGTTCAACTGGTAACTAAAGCAAATGTTGTTTTGTAGATGAGTACGAAGGAAACTTTAAGGTTAACTTGAGTCTAATGGAACAAAACAACATGAAGTGGAATCAGCACGTAGGTAAAGCTAATTTTACATTGTAATACACAGGTAAAATATTGACGTTAGGAGATGATGTTTAAAATTCTCGTACATCCTAATTCTGAGTAGGGCTTACTGCTGTGCAGATACTAATCCCTATAGCATGGTGAAAGTTTAGAGCGTAGCCATTAAGAAAGTGTCACTGGCCTGATGCATAAATTGGGTTTCCTGGCAGGAAAACGATGTAGGTTCCTTCTAAGTTTGTTGGCAAACATGCGAACATCCTCTTTTCTTTTTTACAAATGAGGCCTTTAACGTATCTGAACTGCAACGATAGGCAAATAATGTGCCATAGTACGAATACACTTGTTCTTTCATTCCTTGTGCCGCTAGCAATTGGATTACTCAGAGGAGAGATAAATTTTGGTGTGAAAAATTGCTAAAACACACAGGTTTGTGGGTACACATTCTAATGATAAGAATTTTTTTTAAAAAAGATTTACACCTCGTCGACGGCATAGCTCATTAGAGGCGGGATAGGACTGGGGACAAGGAACGGGAAGGAATTAGGCCATAGCCTTTTTGAAGGAAGCATCCCGGCATTCGCCTGGAGTGATTTGGGGAAACCATAGAAAACCCAAATCTGAATGCCCGGACGGGGATTCGAACTTGCGTCCTCCCGAATGCGAGGCCAGAACGTTAACCGTTCACCCACCACGCTCGGTCTGGTAATTAAGGACCTGCATAGAGATTCTTGTTTATGCAGTGAGATACAGTAAGTTGAAATCTAAATCTACAAGGAAATACTAGTATTTTGTTTACTAAAATTTCATCAACTATCTCTTGTGACCGAGAGTGATGTATGAGTGGTAACGCTCTGGCCGCACATTCGGAAGAACGAAGGTTCGAATCCCTATTCAGTCATCCAGATTTCAGTTATTCCTAATTTCCAGAAATCACTCCAAATGTATTCCGACCATAACCGAATTCATTTCCGTTCCTTTACCCCGTCATTTTTCGACTATAGAGACTATATCTCTTATGCCGTAAGTAGTATGCAATGTAAATGTTGTATTCAAAATTATGTACAACCGCTTACTTACCACAGGCGTAATGTTGTTCTCGATGAGCAAGTTGATGAGGTTGTTGTAGTAGTCAATACCGGGCTGGTTGATAACATTCAGATCTCCAGTGGGCAGGATACGGGCCCAAGCGATGGAGAATCGATATGCGTCCACCTAAAAGGAAAATTAATACACATAAAGTTCATATAAATGAAACTGATAGTAACTTTCCTATATATACTTTTCTAGTATGTTACATGATTTCATCAGATCTTGACAGATGATGATAACAATCTTTGAAATTAGCTTTAAGTGTAAAACTTCTCGAAATACAAAAAACATTAGGGGACAGGAAAACATTATTGCATCATATCTCTCACTGTTACTTAAGTTAACAGCCAATTCGATAAATAAATAAAAAAAATAACGCTGCAGGTCTGGCTCAAATTATTCATAATCTGAAATGTTAATGGATCATAATCAAGTAACTTTGGCATGAGTGTGAAATAAGGAGGGTGTGATGAGACAGTAATTTGGTACTAAAAGAGTAGAGTGGAAAGGCTAGTGCATAAGAATTAATTGGTCATCAAACTGCCAGAGCGTAATTGTAACAATAAGACTTAGTCTAGCGACAATGAGAGGGTTCGGTAGAAGGAGGCCCGGCAGTGAGCATATAGAGTCAGTGGAGACCGATCGGCGCATGATGTAGTAAGCATGCGAATTGGTGTATGTAGCGTAATGCACGTGGGACGGCAATTTAAGCTCCTGAAAGACAAGTAGAGTAACTTTACTGTTATAGTTGATGAGTAGTGAAGGTTTTACGCAATTTGGAGAACTATACATGAAGTTGAACTGTTTAAGTGAAGCGCTGACTTAGATCGGGAAAACATATTGCTCAAGCCTGGGTATACGTTATCGTAGTCGGATCTGTATCTTTGGTGACCAGTCTGTATTAGCCTTATCCATGGTCAAATTAAGTGATGTGTGTACTTTAGTAAGTGGTCATATCAGTTGAAGTTGGTGGTTTATTATGTACAATCAGCAGAAATAAACTTATGCATTCCAGTTTAACAAGAAACTACTTTCATCCATAAATTAAATCCCAGCTACGCTTTTCCCGACATGGCGTGCGTGTGGTGACCAACCGAGGAGACAATGAAAGCGTCGACTTCGAACTACGGTAACGACGCAACAGACGCAGGCGTTAATCTTCAATCAACGAGAGTCGAGCAGTGGGCAACCATTTCGGCAGAATACATTTCGAGGTGCAACCGTTTGCAGACAACGAGCCGGGAGGAGCAGCCGTGAAAGCAGTTCCAGTGGGGTCCAGGCGATTGCAGTTCTATCATCAGCGATCAACAGAACAGATAAGTCACCCGCTTGCGTAGAATTTTGGCTTCAATAACTACAAGCAGCAGCGGCGTAGTGTGTGACAATAAGTGCAATTCATAAAAGTAATTTCTGCAAGCAATTCCGTGTTAACAGTTAAATTCAGTGTTTGATTTGCCCACACGTGTGACAAAAAAATCAATTTAATTCAGTAATTATAAGCTTCAAAAGACGTAGTAATTGCTAGTGGTATCACGTGAACCATACGCCATGTGTTATACAGTAAACCACTAAGTTAATTAGATTTGTGCGGCAATTCAGATCAAACAAGGTTAATTATTACCAACAAGTAGCATTTTATTCCGCAATTTCATGGTTTCAAAGTCTTTTGATAATTTACGTAATGTTCCGACACTACATTTGGTTCCATTGTACGTAAGCTTAACATTAAACGTGTAACTACGTGGCTTGTTGTTAGCAAACTCTATCCATACATATTGTTCAAATTTTCTATTATTCATTTCATTCAAACTTTAATTTCAGATACCTACTTTTCTGTATTGTAGCGATCATTCTCTCAAATACAGAGTGACGCCATATTGCTTGTTGACATTTGCGGACCAGAGACCACAGACGCTACAAAGAATTAGATGCAAAGGTTTTAATCGCTTGATCCGCAGCATGGAGGAAGGAATTATATGGAGGAGAAGTGACGTTAAATCGGTGAAGCAAGCACTAAACTCTCCCGCATGGTGGCAGCACCGGCAGCGACCATATGGCGCTTCCCAACAATTAAGGTGTTCACATTGTGGTAGATGCAGTGATTATTTCATTTAGTATTGTGTATAAGTGTTTTAAAATGCCAGCTTGTGTTGCGTACGGTTGCACAAATAGGCCAGACAGGAAAGAACCTGGAATATCATTTCATAAGTAAGTTGAATTATAATTATCGTTGTTGAAGTGAGCGGTAGACACCGCAAACTTTGCAGCACGTCTATAAATATTTAGTCATAGCTCTCAATGGGAAGACTTTGTTCTCAAATTTTTCTTGGTGTAGTGTAGAAAATCAGCAAACTTGCTATTTTGCACATAATAGACTAGCATTATTTTTTAACGAGTGTTTAAAATGAGATTTAAAGGGGCGTGTTTTACTTCGCGATTCAGTGAATTTACTATTACGATTTCTTTCGTCACGTTGCTGATTATACTGACTATGGATGATGAAATTAACTGTTACGTGAGAAGCTGTGAGTTTTATTAATTTTTTAAATAGCTATTTCAGGCCATTGACTTAGGTTATTTTTAAAGCTTCATATAAGACTTGTTTCTGTTTGTAAATACGTCTATACCTATTTTTACCGATTTTGAAATCTTTCTCATCTATTTATGTCGAAACAGGTTCATGCAGAAATAAAAATGGGCTTCATAAATAAAGAAGTTATTGGCCTTTGAACAAAATCAATTTGGGAAATGTGTTTCTAATTTAGTCTCTTTTTTTTGTACAACATTCTCCCCCCCCCCCCCCCGTATCTAAATCTAACTGAGAGATAATTTTTTTTACAATTGTCCTAATAAGTAGGGCTGTGAAATTAGACAACACATCTTGATCAAGAGAATGTTCATTAAGGTGACTGAATAAACATTTATTTCTGGTACCAGCCTACAAAATGTCTGGGTTGCTCATCCCTAGAGTGGGTCCTCTTACTTTTTTTCTGGTCTAGGACACATTTCAGACTAACCACAAGTGGTAGTAATAAAACTGAAATATCCATTCTGCATGTCAACCATGTAATCATTGTGGCTTTGACAGAATTAATTTTTGGTCCAGCCTGCATCCAAACCTAAACCCCTCAATTTGGATGTTGTATATCCCCCAAACTAAGCAAGATATCGAAAACATTTATTCCTTATTATCGAGTTTTTTCGTCGTGTTACATAAGAATCCATCATTAAATTTGACTTTTGCGAAATTTTTCTTCTGCATTTCAACTCAAGACACCTCACTTTTGAGACAGTATATCTCGAGAAATAGGTGAAATATCGAAAAATTTTACTCTTTAGTTTTTATTTGTCTCGTCTTTTTAAATAAAAATTCATCATAAAATTTGACTTTGAATAATTTTTTCTTCTGAATTTCAACCAAAACCATTTCACATTTGAGACAGAATATCTCGAAAACTAAGCAGGATATCAAAAAATTTTATTCTTCATTTTTTATTTGTCTCATCGAGTTACATAATAATCCATCACCAGATTGCGGCGTCACGTTTATCCTAGAGTCCCCTTGAGGTGTTTGTACATATTCCCCGTGTTTGTTGGGAAGCGGTCAAGCCCCCACCACTCCGGCCATGCCCCCCCACTCCTCCGCCGGCCTGCTTCACTCCCATGCGTGGTAAAGGTCTCTTGCGTCGTCTCCATATTATTCCTTCCTCCATGATCCGCAGTGCACAGATTAACTTGCTATTAAGATCATCTTTGCATTGAACATATGGTACCATCCTTGAGGTTTAGTTGTGTTTTACGTTTGTTTCCATAAGCGACGTAATTTGAATACAAGCATACGCGCTTATCTCAAACCATATTAAGCAACTTCTTTTCAAGCCTAAACATTACTAGTGCTTTAGATTTTGGGTTTCTGTGGTTTTATTATATTTTTTGTTCATGTGTATATGTGAGGTGTTCTATTTGGGCAATTTGGCGCTTAATCATTTTGGAGGACACATATTTGTGTGTTCGGTTTTGTAAATAACTGCAGCGTTGTTGCTGTGGATAGTTCCAGCGTTGTGTCCTTTTTGTGAATATATATTATATATTTTTTTCTTTAAAGATACAATGAATAAGGAACCGATTTCTAATATACCAGTCCGGGGGGATTCATCATTTGCGGATAATGCAGATGAAACTTTGGACAATCAAACTGAATATTTGGGAGATATTATGGAAGTAACACCCCTCACTGTACCAAATACAATTGCAAGTGTAGATTTATTGCGCGACCGACAGGAGGACACTTTCTTTGATACCTACTCAATTGCAAGTTTCCCTTAGATCATCATCATCTGATGATGCACTGATAGGTTTTAACTCACAGGGGGAACATCCAAGACAACTTGAACATGGTTAATCTTCATCGGATGATAGGGTAATCACATTTCCCACGGCAGGTAGGCAAATGAACCAGCCAGTCGATAGCGATATCCTAACGAGGTTAGGCCAGTTACTAGCATCACAAGCTGAACAGAGTAGGTTAGAAACTAAACAATTACTAGAATCACAAGCTGAACAGAGTAGGTTAGAAACTAAACAATTACTAGAATCACAAGCTGAACAAAATAGGTTAGAAACTAAACAATAACTAGAATCACAGACTAAAAAAAATTGAGTTACCAGATTCACAAACTAAACAATTACTAGAATTACGAACTAAACAACCACTTGAATCACAGGCGAAACAAGCTGAACAGAGTAGGTTAGAAACTAAACAATCACTAGATTCATTTAGCTCAAAATTTGAATCACAACTTAAACAGTTAGAACAGTCATTTACTACAGCATTAGACTCACAAGCCAAACAGGTCAATTCATTTACCTTAAGGGTTAACGAACATGACACACAAATGAACCAGCTTAACTTAGAACTGAAAGAGCAGACACAGTTAATTCAGGTAATTCACAATAAAGTAGACTACACTGCAGCAACTATTGCCAACTTAACAGGCAATTTTGAACAATGTAAACAGGAGTTGGAGTCTTACAGACAGTGTGTAACCATATACAGGCTAGGGTAGCCGAGGTTGCGAAGACTGTTGAAACCCCTACAATCCTTAGTAGCACAAATACAGAAAATATTAACAAGTGTAGACAAGGTGTAAACTTATTAGAGAGCCAGGACCCAGCACGGGTGAATGCGTTAGAGGCCAAAGTGGTAGAACAATTAAATCCACAGCGAGGTATGGTATGGCCACAGGGAGTGATAGTCACATCAGAAAAAGTTGATTACAGGAATTTCAACGGGGATGACAACCTGCACCCTGTTGATTTCCTGAAACAGTTCGAACGCTCAACACAATTTGTACATTATTCTCAACAGCAGAAAATTAATTGTGTGCTTAGTTGCCTAGCAGGAACCACCGAGCTTTGGAGAAATGGTATTGTACAACAGTGCTCTACTTATGACGGTTTCAAGGATAGGTTTTTGGGGGAGCACTGGCCCCAGGAGGTCCAATACCAAGTTAGGAGGTCCATATCCAGTGGGAAGAAATGGAATGGTAGGCCTAAAAGTTTGTGTGATTTCTTTCGTAGAGAAGTTCATAGGGCTCGGTACTTAGAGGACCAAGTGCCAGCAATAATTTTAATAAAAGATCTCTGGTTGTACCCTCCACCCAAGCTATTAAGGGAACATACAATGTTAAGTCACTGAAACCCTACAAGTCATTACAGGTGGTAAAGGGCGATTAACACCCTACTCCCCATGCTAGTGAAAAAACGGATATTTCAGCAGCAGGTATTCAGGACTCGGTGGCTGGAAGTATAACTATTGTCCAGGTTCGACCTTTAAATTATTTAACTCTAAATCAGGATTTATTTTCTGCAGGCGTGACCGAGTTCCAGGTGTCCTCGCCTTCCAATGATAATGTTGCTATCAACAACACTCCCTCACCTTTGGTTCCTCCAGATTTAAGTATCCATAGCACAGCAGAGAATCTAGTAGTCAGGATTTGGTAGCGAAGGTATAACTATTATCCAGGCTAGTCCTTTAATTGATTTAACTCTCAATCAGGATCTAGTTTCCAGAAACAAGACCAAATTCCAGGTGTCATCACCTTTAAATGACTCAGATGACTCAACAGCCAATCAGTTACCGCGGGTTCAGTCTAATCTATTTTCCAATTCCAGGAAGTTCAGTAAACCTTCACAAACATGCCCTCGTTCAACACATTTGAAGGGGGGGGTAACTCAGTTAAGTAGCCTAATCTGAAGGGGGGTGCTTCTACCGCGATCCATAATTTGAAGGGGGGCAGCACCAAGATTCTCATAAGAGGTACGAGCAAGAGTAGGAAAGATTTCCCCATATTTAATAGGGTTATGGTTCATGGTTTATGGTCAAAGTTCTACTTGGCTTAGCATCAGAATCTTAGTGTATGTATGTAACAAATTAAGAATGCTGTGGGAAGTAAGGAAAAAGGTCTTGGCTTTAACTGCAGGGACGCACTTGGTGTCTCCATAGAGAGTAAACAGCTCTCATTCAATTATATAATTTCTTATTCTGATGGATTACTTGCTAATAAGAAACATAATTTGTGCCTTAACAAGCCACGTAGAGAGAGAACAAAAAATTTGCAGCTGTAATAGCTCGTTATGCTACAAGTCAAGCAGGCTAATAGAGCTGCAAACACAATGTATATAACATACTTTTTTTCTGCTTTCTAATTTCATATATCTTATGTTGTTTGTTTATGTATGTCATTTGTTACTATGATATGTGCATGAATGTTCATTTCTGTACTATAATAATTGTGCAATAATCTGTTATGAGATTCATATTTTTCCTTTATGAAAGGGGGTTGAGAATCGCAGTATTTTGGTGCACATAGCCACCCATATCCCACACTGTGAATTATCAGATTGGTGCACGACGGGTGGACTCTGTTTAATTAGTAGTGGCGTTGTAACAGGACTAGTATTTTGACAATATTTTGGACTGTTAAAGTTGGAGAGGAAAATGTGAAAGATGTGTAATTTTGATGAATCTGATTTGAGAGGAGTAATTATGTACCAGTTTAAAGATATTATATTTCAATTTGTTGTAAAGCTGTAAACAATGCTTGTAAACAGATGTAGAGAAAAAGAAAACCACCACCAACTTTAAAGTAACTAGAATTTGAAATTTGGATTGTATTTTAATACTTTCTGTATAACATGATATAAGGTGAACTGTCTCATCCGTCTTGGGTGGATTTAGTTTGCCATTAGTGAATAAATCCCAAAGGCAAACGTAAATCAAGGGGGATTGTGATGAGACAGTAATTTGGTACTAAAAGAGTAGAGTGGAAAGGTTAGTGCATAAGAATTAATTGGTCATCAAACTGCCAGAGTGTAATTGTAACAATAAGACTTAGTCTAGCGACAATGAGAGGGTTCGGTAGAAGGAGGCCCTGCAGTGAGCATATAGAGTCAGTGGAGACCGATCGGCGCATGATGTAGTAAGCATGCGAATTTGTGTATGTAGTGTAATGCACTTGGGACGGCAATTTAAGCTCCTGAAAGACAAGTAGAGTAACTTTACTGTGATAGTTGATGAATAGTGAAGGTTTTAAGCAATTTGGAGACCTATACATGAAGTTGAACTGTTTAAGTGAAGCGCTGACTTAGATCGGGAAAACATATTGCTCAAGCCTGGGTATACGTTATCGTAGTCGGATCTGTATCTTTGGCGACCAGTCTGTATTAGCCTTATCCACGGTTAAATTAAGTGATGTGTGTACTTTAGTAAGTGGTCATATCAGTTGAAGTTGGTGGTTGATTATGTACAATCAGCAGAAATAAACTTATGCATTCCAGGTTAACAAGAAACTACAACTTTCATTAAATTAAATCCCAGCTCGCTTTTCCCGACAAGGGATCAGAAGTGGATATCATATTGTGTCATCTGTTAACTCCAGTTCAACTTGTCAGTGTCTTGGTGGTTTAATTAATACAGTAATTAATTAAGTAGTCCACCATAAGGTTTAGTTTAAGATTTGTTTATTTTAAAACAACGTCAGCGATATTGTTTACATGCAAAGATACAATGCAGAGATACTACTAACGCAGTCATTGGCAGATGCAAAGTGAATCTGTACTAACTAAACTAACTGTCCGGCTGATTTCTTTAAATAGGCTCTATCGAAATTTCCCGAACACTTCAAAAGCTTCCGCGAGATATTTCTCGAACATTAACAATTACTCAAACAACTAAACATATTAAAATCAATCAGAATTAGTATTTAATCATTTAACATCATTACAAAACGGTCAGAAATGGAAATTAGAGATACTTAAACACAAAATTATTTACAGAAATCATTTTAAAGTTTAGAAAATTGTCCTGTAGACATCGTAACTTGCATTAATACTTGTAACTACAAACATTTAAGCAATTTTCTTGCACAATTCGGTTCTTAAACATATTAAATGGCCTTTAAATAATTTCTTCTAATCAAATAAAGTCTATATACACTGATTTACAAGGGTTTGCAAAGCAAACTGCCAGATCATATTCAAGCAAACTTTAGCTCACCACAGATACTTCATTAATTACAATTCTATTTAAAGTTCAGGTATGAGGGCTGTTACAATGTCCAGTTCAATTTGAAAATGAAGCCCATGATGTGTGAAGAATGTTCTATTAGAAGATTCGATATACTCTTAAAAAATGGAGGAGAAGCAAATATGTTACAGTTTCTTGAGAAGAACGGCCTTTTCCTCATCCGCTTCAGTGAAGTGTTTGCCATTCAGGTTCTCGTCTGCTCACCACTCAATGTCGCCCGAATTACAAAGAAACCAGAAGACTTTATTGATTGCCTAGGCATGTGTAACTTTTAAATCTGCCGATAGTAAGAGAGTACTTTTAAACGTGATAGTCAATAGCTCTGCTATCTAAAATCTACACCACTGAATCTTCAAAACCTCGTCTATCGCACAGTACAGAAAGTTTTAAAATCTCGAGTAAGAATGGTGTAGGCATTTCGATACAGTGGAAAAACGATTGGCTCACTTTGAGTGATCAGAACTCACCCCAGCTGTACGAGCATATCGACGTCTACCTCGTACTTGTGATAGGAGTCGCAGGCCATATCACCGTTGTCGCCATTGGACCAGTCGGGATGCTCGTGCATCTGACGGTCCCAGATGTTCTCACCTTTGCCTGTAACAACAGTATTGGAATATTAGCAGGATGAAACGATAGTACCGAGTTGAATCGACTTCCTGCGACTTTCACACGATTTGTGAATTTCAAAGTGAAAGCCATGCTCCAAGATATTCCTTAATTTTTGGTAAATAAGTAATAACTTCCTGAGTAACCGAATGGTAATATAATGATGTGGAAATGAGTAAATGTAAGTGTTTATTAATGAAAGCTATTTTATTAGGAAGAATAGTAATAAATATAAGTCTTATTGTAAAAGAACTGTTATCTTAACTTTATCCATAACAAAATGGATTAGTGAAAGTCTGCAACTGTTTCAAATTGAGGGTAAACAAATGAAAATCTGCGACACAGTTACTTTTGTTGCTTTAATTTATTTTGTGCATGACGCGTTTCGGGAATTTATTCCCATTTTCAAACGCACTATAAGTAGGTTTACATGTTTTTAGTTATAGAAATATGAGGAGTCGTTGTGTTTGTTTCTGCTGGACGTTTGTACAGTTTTCATGTGATTTGTTTTTGAAGGTTTCTGACGAAAATGGCAACACAGAAACACACACAAATACATCCTTAAATTACACAAACGTTATGGATGATGAACACAGATTGAAAGTTTGTGTATTGTACACAAGGCAAAGATGATTTAAAGAATTCTTTAAATCATCTTTGCCTTGTGTACAATACACAAACTTTCAATCTGTGTTCATCATCCATAACGTTTGTGTAATTTAAGGATGTATTTGTGTGTGTTTCTGTGTTGCCATTTTCGTCAGAAACCTTCAAAAAACAAATCACATGAAAACTGTACAAACGTCCAGCAGAAACCAAACACAACGACTCCTCATATTTCTATAACTAAAAACATGTAAACCTACTTATAGTGCGTTTGAAAATGGGAATAAATTCCCGAAACGCGTCATGCACAAAATAAATTAAAGCAACAAAAGTAACTGTGTCGCAGATTTTCATTTGTTTACCCTCAAAAAGAACTGTTATCTTTATATAAAATATGTTTAGTTATAAAAAGCAGATATTTAAAAAATAGATATTGGCTGTGTCAGATGCGATTTTTTTTCCAAACTTATTTACTTTACAAAACCTCTTTGAAATCAATGTTAGTAATTATAATGTGACAACTGGGGTTCGGAGGATTTTTAGCTTTAATTCTGGATTTAACACTGACTGAACGTTCCTGTTTGAATTTAAATGTAATTTATAAAGCATATAAATGCATATTCAGCCCTTTTTCTTGTTTTGGTCATGTTACGATAATTTTTATGGTCACATGTTCATATTTTGAAGAAAAATCTGATAATTTTTTTTATCAGTACCGGGAATTCACCAGAAGTTATAGTTTAGAAAAATGTAAGATAATTATTCACAGAACTGTACTCCTGTTATATATTGGAGATAAAACCAAACTAATTGTCACTGAAATGGTCAGAATTAATCAGTCAAGAATTAAAGTTATACATTATAATCACTCCCTAAACGTTAATGTTCCGCTTACCTTTTAATCTCGATAGTGTTGTAGCAACTTGCCTGTGTCGATTCACATCAATGTCTTACTGTCGCCAATGCTTCTGAAGATAATCGTCAGTCAGTGTTAAAATTGTGTTAAAACTGCAGTGCATCAGTGACTACCACCATACCAAAAACACAATTTTCTGAACGTGAGAGGTTCTGGTAATTTTGCCCTTTGAAACGTCCTACTTTGTGATTTATTAATTACTAGTGTAAGCCCGTGATCGTTTTTTTGCGTATCGTCACGGGTCTAGAATAGTTCCAATTTTTAGGATGAAAGATTATGTCAGGTTGACGTGATTTGACGAAATATGAACTTTACCTTTCAGGGAGAATAAAATCTCTTAAGCTTGAAATACTCAGAAACATTAATAAACATTAATAGGGGTAGGTATTATACACGAACAGGGACGATAGCGCAATTGTATAATTGTTTCAAAGACTCGAACTTGCTTAAATACAAACTTGACTTGTCTATGACCCTTAAAGTTCACTCTGCAAAATTTTAAAAAATTCCTGTTTGCTTCGAAAACATCAAGTTTTTTTTTTTTTTTTTTTTTTTTTTTTTATTGAGACTGGGTAAACTCTCATATTGTAATCATTGGTCATAGTATCTGTAAAGGCCAGAGAACTTAATACACATTCCATATTATTAAACAGCTGAACAACTCTGAAGAAATGAATTGCCAAAATAATTGATTCTGATGTCAACTTAAAATAGCCCAATAACTCACGTACAGCAAACATGAATAATGACTATTAACGAAAGTGGTAAGTAAAATACCTAAAAAGCAAATAAACTGTAATGCATAAACTTTTGTCAAGCAACAACATTACTGAAAATTTTAATTATATTGAAATTTGTCCTAAGCCGGAATGACGATTGGCATTCGTGGTTACAGCAGTGACAAAGAGTAATTTAATTTTTAAAGTCTTTTTAAGTTGCTTTCATTAGAAACATGCTAGTGAAAATCAGATCCATGTTTTATCAGATGCAAAATTTATCAATATTTGTTTAACCATGAAACGCTACGAAAAGCAAACTTAATGAATTATTATGGCAATTAATTTGGTAGCAGGTGTTTAGCTATAAAATTGTGGATATAACCTCGAATTTCTTCTAATGGTATCTCTGGTCGCTGTTTTGCGAGCGAAGGCTGACACGTGACACCGTTCTCCAGCCAATAAGGGAGCGTGCATAAACCACGTAGCTCCATTTTGACCTCCTGTGAACCCCTCCTCCCCCCCCCGTAGCCCTACGTGGCTTTTGCCTCTACCCCCCCCCCACCACGTAGCACGTTTCTATTTTCCTTTTTGTTTCCAGAAGACATTTTGTACTGTTTTCTCTTATCAGACGATTGTAAATTACATAAGGTGATAATTAACTGAGGGAAATAAATAGTTACATGCTGTTGTGTGTTCTGTTCCTCATTTTAACTAACTGTGAAAAATTTTATGAAAAGAAAGCTACGTGGCCTGGCTCGGAGCTCCCCCTCCCCCCACGTAGCCCAGCGTAGCCTTCCACCCAACCCCTCCCCTCCTTAGTCCGAGCCACGTAGTTTGTGCACGCTCCCTAATTATCGAGGTGAGTGAATGAGTGAGTGAATGAGTGAGTGAACTTACGAGATTGTGTAGTAGATTGTAGCAAAGGCTACTTTTATTGGGAATAGTTTCCTTGTAATTTGGAAAGTCACAGTTGGATTAGAAGGCGTGAGGTTTAATGCGGGGTGTGAGCACAGTTTTATTGGATTGAATAAATTTAGTTGTGATGTACTCTCCTAAATGAGTTACCTCAAATCTTTCACCATTAATTAATCACTTTATTAGCGATAAGATTTCCAATTAGCATAATAATTCTTTAGAAGCAACCGGACGGATTTAAGGAGTTCAAGAATTTCATGTGCTACATTTCAAAGTTCTTTATTTGTTCATTTTGGACAGAAGCCTAACAGAGGTAAACTTGTTCCTCCCCAGATAACATATTGAAAATGAAAAATACAACAGACTTTTGGCTGTAATAAAATCTTTTGGATACGCTGGTAGATACAGAGGACATTCCTTGAGAATGGAGGTCAGTTGTTTCATAGTTATTTGGAAGGACGTATCAGAGCGAGAAATACTGTCGGGAAGTTGACGACAGCCGCGACAAGGCTACAGTATTTAACACCGAATTCAAAAATCCATTCACGCGCGAAAACATGAAAAACATCCCCGCTTTACTAAGTCGCCTGGAATTAGAGATGGGTTCGATAAAGATTGATAGCGTAGGTACTGTAAAGCAATTAAAACTCCTGAAGTGGGATAAAGCGCCGGGTCCCGGTGGTATACCGGTAAGATTATTTTCTGAATACATTGAGGAAATCGAACCATTTCTGTCAGATATATTGCGGAAATCTTTAGAAGAGAAAAAAGTACCTTATAGCTGGAGAAAAGCTCAGGTAATTCCCGTTTTCAAGAAAGGAGATCGGAGTGATCCTAGGAACTATCGACCCATATCTAACATCTGTCTGCAGTAGAATTCTGGAGCATGTTGTATGCTCTAACATTATGAAGTTTCTAGATGAGAACGAGTTAGTTACACCGTGTCAACACGGATTTCGGAAGAAGAGATCGTGTGAAACACAATTGACCCTATTTTTGCATGATGTAATGAAAGTTATCGATGCAGGTTCACAAGTTGAAGCAATTTTCTTGGATTTTCAGAAAGCTTTTGATTGTGTACCACACAACCGACTTTTATCGAAGATTCGAGCATACGGTATACCGTACCGGATCAGATTTGCGACTGGATACGTGATTTTTTAACTGGTCGATCTCAGTACGTCGTTGTTGACGTGGAAGCCTCTTCTAAGATAGATGTTAATTCGGGGGTTCCTCAAGGAAGTGTAAATAGGACCACTTCTTTTCTTAATGTTTATAAAAGATCTCGGTGACCACGTCAGATGCTGGTTGCGATTGTTTGCCGACGATGCAGTTATCTATAGGGAAATTAGGTGTTCCGCCGGTTGCTTAGAAGTTCAGCGCCATTTGGAAGCTATTTCCGATTGGTGCCGTAAATGGCAGCTTACACTTAATTACAAAAAGTGCAAGGCAATGCGAATAAGTAACAAAAAGAATCAGGTTGCTCACGAGTACAAAATAAACAATTCAGCTGTTGTCACGGTTGATTCCCTGAAGTGTATGAGGGGGATAGTACAAAGCAACATGAAATAGGACTTGCACGTAACTTCCGTCGTAGGCAAAGCTAATTCTAAATTGAGATTCATAGGTCGTATTTTGAGGAACTGTAATGCTCATACAATGGAGATAGCGTTGCGTCCGCATCTGGATTACTGATTTGGAGTTTGGGTTCCGTATCGCAAGGGCCTGATCGACTCAGTGGAGAGGGTGCAGAGGAGGGCCGCTCGATTCGTGACTGGTTGCTACAGCCCTTATGAAAGCGTCACAGAATTGATACATAGATTGGGCAGGGATAGTTTGGAAGACAGACGACGTAGTTTTCGTCTGAATTGATTGGAGAATATGCGAAAATCTTTAAATTACGAGTGCAATGAAATACTTCTTCCGCCAACCTATTTAGGTCGCAATGACCGGAGGGATAAGATTCGAGAAATAAGATGCCGTATATGCCGCTTTTATGTATTCCTTCTTTCCTCGTGCTATTCGGGATTCGAATGCATGGGTTTAGGATTTAGTGCTTAGTACCCTCTGCCACCCACAACGTTTGTGATTTGCAGAGTATGGATGTAGATGTAGAAAGCTAATGACTTATGAGATGGGCTTGGGGAAGAATCAAGATGTTCTCATTATGATTCCTTGTCAGAAAACATAATTCGTATTGGAAGCAGCGGATGTCAGGAGTCATTACATTCTCTATCCTAATATTGACAATCTTATTGCCTCCAAAATTCGAATTTATGTATTATGTCACACATCACTCAAGAGAGTTAATTCCCAGCTGTTTATGAAACAAAAATTATTAATGTATTCCCCTTGGATAGTAAAATGAATTCCATTTAGAGCTATTCGTTGTCCTCACATTTAGCTGCAGTCTTTGAGGTACCTGGATTAGAAAGCGAAAATGTTTGGATAACTTTGTAAAATGAAACCATTGAGTTTATCTTTACAAGTGGAGATTTGATAATACGTTTTTTGATGTGGTATTCCACCGCTTGAAGTGATTATGAAGCTATTGGAAGTCATAATTATACCAGCGTTGCTTTTTGAAGCACCATAGTTTTGTAGGAATAGCCCGTAAACAATTTAGTGTTGCCAGAAACAGGATTATAATTTCCGGGACATTATTGGGTTAAAAAGGTATTATATTGGTTTGTTTAAGGAGTGAACAAATATTCAAATTAATTAAAAAAGTTGCAGTTTAGGTAAAACTTATATATATATATATATATATATATATATATATATATATATATATATTATTATTATTATTATTATTGCAGCTATATCGATCGTTTTTTCAGGATGTAGCCTCTTTAAGTCTAATGAGCTATATATTAGAATTTAATTCTACATAGTTTTGTTGTATTTCTTTCCAGGCTGATCGATGTTGAGCAATCCTCTTCCATTTCACGCCTGTAACTCGACGTATATCCTTATCCCAGCGATCCAGGGGTCTTCCTCTTGCTCTTTTCAGGTTTCTCGGTATCCAATCCAGCACTACCGTAGTCCATCTTTCATCTCTTTTGCGAGCAATATGACCGGTCAATTGCCATTTTTGGGTCATGACTCTTTTTAAGATATATATATAAGATTTTTAATTCAACTTTGGTTGAAAACCACTACGTCATAGTTGATTAGTCTATATATATTGTCTCTGGTCGTCCGTAAGGTGGAGCGCTCCTCTACCTCCCGCTGAGAGCGCGGTATGACCACTGTGGTATCGTAAGTTCGAGAAAATAATCTGGTATACGGGAATTCCGGGACAGTAACGCTTAATTCCTGGACACGGGACCAGATACAAAATTCCGGGACATTCCCGGATTTCCCGGCCATCTGGCAACCCTAAACCATTGTTTATTCCGCGAGACCACTCTAACATGCATGCTGGTACCGCATCATTCGGCAGGTGAAATAATATTTTTTTCATTGAGTTTGCAGTAATGCTGGGCATCTCGTCCTCAAAATACTAAAAGGCAGGCAATCGTTAATGTGTTTGTAAACATGGTAAGTAGTAACGGTACTTAAGAGATGGTGCATATGATTGGAACCATAAAATTAAATTAAGAGTAATGTAAATTGGATTTGAACCAATGAAAAATTAATTTTAAAAATAAAATGAAGGTGTAGTATTTACTAAAACATAAAAAATCAAGAAAGCCTATCGGCCAGAAAAATTGTTATCTGAAACACTCAATCAATACTAGTTCTTTAGACACTAAATTATCAGCAGGGCTCTTCTTGCTGCACCAGCACTGTGTATCTTGGTAATAATATTATTTTGCTAAATTAATTAGTAAATCTGTCTGATTGCAATGTTGCCACATTGCCTGTTAACTGTGCTTTCGATTTTTCCATCATAACCGTTTTAAAAATCTGTAATACTTTTGTCGGGTCAGTATTAAAACATGTATATTAACACTTTTTCTGAATTGTTCAGTTTTCTTCATTAACTCTTCTTAGTAAAAATCTCGAAAACTATCACAGTACTCCACAAGTATGTGTAATGATTTTTGAAACTACATTGTTTTTTTACTTCAGGTGCATTTCTGCGAAACTCTAGATAGAAAACCCAAACTATTGTACACTTTCTATTTTGCACACTCCACATTAAAGGGTCATCCATTAATTACGTGAGGTGTTTTTCCGGATTTCCGGACCCTCCCCCCCTCCTCTTGTATAGACTTCGTGAGATCAGGCCCGACGCCTCCCCCCTCTGGTAAGATCTGGTCCGTGAGACCCCCCCCCCTCTTACAAATCGTCCTCACAACTTTTTTTTTTTTAGCTCTACAGTCGAACAAAATTTTCTAAAACCTAACGTGAGATTTCCGTTGACCCCACACCCATTGGTGAGATTTCGCCGGAATTACCGCCCCCCCCCCCCATTTCACCTCATGTAATTTATGGACGCCCTCGAACCGCGAATGAGGAACATAGTATTACGTTGCGGTGAATTACTTCGTCTAATTGTTCCTTAAGTTACAATCATAGTTTAATGTTTTAAGTGTCCTAGTAGGTAACACTCATTATCTGTGACCACTGCAAATGTATTGATTTAATGTTCATATTGCCTTAACTCATATGTCAACTCAATTTGCTCATACTGTTATACTAGTTTAAATGCCCGAAAAAAATGACTGTGGTGGAAGTAGGAATTTGTGCCATAAAAGTTTCTAAGTAAAACGTATAACGATTAATCATTATCTTTTTTTATTGATATTTTTTGTGATGTCAGTATATTTTCTCTAATTGGATTCTCGAAGTATTTGGCTTGGATGTTTTTAAATAATTGCATTTGATTTTGGATGACAGAGATTTTTATTGTTACGAAAACATATATAAGCAAAGTATAACTTAAAAAAAACAACTATTATTTATTTGATTAATATATTTCGTGATTACCAACGTTTCGTGTAGACTTTCTCTAAGCTTTAATAAACTTCCCTGTTTGTTACCTTATTAAAAAAAAATTCTTAGGTTATATAAACACTTTGTTCCAGTAACTGTAACAGAGAGTATAGCCTAAACGTGGTATGCTCTCACATAAATTTCTGCATCTGGTCATCGTAAAACAACAAAAAAGCAACATATAAGTTGCATCATAATTTATTAAAATCTATTATGCTTCATAATTTTTAACTGTGCTATACAACAGACAATTCAATTTAAGCTGGCATGGCATTTATATTTTCTTTTAATAATATGAATGCAAATAAAATTGAATACAGTTTTTTACTTGATTTTTCCTGATTAGCCTAGCAGCGCTGTAGTGGCAGGCCAGTATAACTAACACTACTGGCCTTATCAAGACTTGCCGAAGCCGGCCTCGGTGGCGTAGGGGCTAGAGTGTTAGCTCCGCGTGGTGAAGGTCGCCGGTTCGAGTCCGGCCGCGGGCATGGGTGTTTAACTGTTGTGTCTGTGAATGTCATGTCCGTCCTGTGATGTGTCTAATTATCTGGAAAAATTCATCAGGCTGGCTGTGTGGCCTAAGATGCCAAAAGCCAGAAAAAAAAAAGACTCGCGGAAGGTTCCCTAGCTATTGAGGTAAGCTCAGCCTCCAGGTTCAAAGCATTTCATTAAAGTTTATAGTTAGCTCGGGGCTTCTAGAGATCTTGCGACCATGTGGTAATTTTTAATTGCGTGAACGTAAATGGATTTTTATTGTCTTTCTTCAGAGATGTAGGAAGTTTAATGATAGTGATGACTCAGTGCAGTGCAGTTTGGAATTCTGACAAGAGGCGGCGGTGTGTCACATGTTATGTGGCAGCAACAAAGGACAGTGTTCGGCATAGTATCCGTCTTATGAGGGGTCGTAAACCGACAGGCATGGGCCCCGGGAGGGAGGTGCAAGGGGGTGCACTTGCACCCCCCTGCTATGAAAGAAAATACACGTAAAAGATTAAGATACAAAATTTTTATTATGAAATTCATTGCTTGAATAATAACTTAAGGCAGCGGTTACCAACCTTTATTGGTAAACTACCCACTTCTAAGTAAAATTTTTTCGCGACCCACCTAATATGAGAGTCTATCTAATATCAGAATGGGAAATGTTGTATCACCTCGATACACTATCGAATATCCTGTCCTACAAAAAGGCAAATTTTCTTACAAAGGATATACTATCAACAAAAACAAGAATTGATACTTCATAAAAAAAACAAGCATATTATAGACCGGGAGTTGGCTGCACAGACCTCATCAAGTTGACTGCTGAAATTCCACTATTAGAAGTAATTCTATCAGTATATTAAAATGAAACTGGTCTGCCAATTCGCTTTTTGGTGTAAACCCCCTGCAGACCCGATTTTAGTGGTTGATTGGTAGGTTCATCATTGCGTTTTACTCCACCCAAATGTATGAAAATGTGGAAGACTGGGAGCAGGAAAACACGATGGTAAACTTACCAATCAACCACTAAAATGGGTTTTCCACTAAGATATGACTTGGCACATCAGTGGCATTTTAATTTGCAAATCGAGTTTTAACTAGTCCTAAAATTTCAGCCGTCAACTCGATGAGGTGATACTTTGTGTAGCCGCCTCCCGCTGTATTACAAAGATAATAAAAAATACATTTAATTATTATAAAAACACAACTTTACAATCAGTGAGATTTTTGGTACTGGTGTTTGCTCATGAGGGCATCGATATAGGGTTAACACTGGTTAATTTTAACCTTAAGTCACTTTCTACATATAGTTCATTTCTGTATTTGTTTTTCAAAAACAATAAGATATATTTTTGTGGCAAAAAACCTCGATTTTTCCGCGACCCACCAAAACACACGCCGCGACCCATAGATTGGGAACCGCTGACTTAAGGCGTCTAGGTTGTTGTCCAAATTTGTTCACACTGTCAATAAATTCAGTATCCTTAGTTAATAAGTGTATATATAATGCGTAAAAAAAAGGTACAGATGCACCCCCCTTAAAGTAATCCTGCCGGCGCCCATGCCGACAGGTAAGGCGTTTAAGGAAGAACGCTTTGTTCATAGGTATTTTGTGAATGTGACCTTTAGATGTTGCCTTGGACAGTTGTTGCTATCAACAGGAGAGCCAATAGAAAATAAGATTTGGACTTATAAGTTAAACGACTTCGGCGCCAAAGGTTGAGGCGAATGAGAGACCACAAATCGTTTCGCTTTTCGGACCGAACATCTATACCAGTGTGGCAAGTGTCGGAAATAATCATCTGACCCACTCAAATCTGTTCCTGCGTGATTCTATAGAAATTTAAATCTATGTTGCATGTGGCACTGAATTGGAGCGAGAAGAAAGGATGCGCCTGGAGGCGGGTAACGAGGAGACATCTCCGGCGTCCGAATGGACACACTTACTGGAATGTGGTCGAGGGTGGTTTTGTGAGCTTCAGCTGACTGACTGGGTGAAATTAATACAGCTCCGACCCCGCCTCACAGTAGATGGTGGTGCTGTACCTCCTTGAGCACGCCCAGCTAATCGAAGACGCGAGACATCACAAACTTCTCATGTCATCATAGTGGTAATCTCTAAGCAAGCAAAAACAAAATACAAAAAAAATACAAAAAAAACAGAAGTTTAGCTTCAATTGTCTTTGATGAAACGACCAGTGATCCATTCAATGAGTTGTTATCGATTAGCAAAATAATGGTTTCCACTTATGGAATGTGAATGGGTATTGTTTTCCATTTTCTTTGCAAGTCAATAATATGTATGTTTTATTTTATCATTCAGTTTAGCCTTTGTATTTATTATAATCCATTGCTGTATGTGAAGCCAATTCTTGTTAAGAGCCACGTCCACATTTATTTTATTGATCAATTAATTAAACTCATTAAAGAATTAAATTAAAAGAGGGACAGTTCAAGTATCATCTTAATTCTCGAAATTACGTTGGGTTTTGGAAGACGATAGTACTGTTCTAAGCTAAATTTAACTGAATAGAAAGCATGAATGTACTATAGGTTCACATTAATACTACCAAACTGGATACTTCATAATACTATGTAATACTGTATAAGAAGGAAAGTAGTTTTAGACACTGATGACTGCCCAAAAATACAGCGATCCTCGATGTGATTAATAACGTTTTATCGCCACTTAAAGCCAATCAGTTGAGAGGAAGACAAATCTTATCGAAAAGGAAATTCCATACCGAGACTTTTCAAAGTATACTTGTTGGCAAGTCGTGACGCTCATATATTTAGGGGCATGTCTCGGTAAGATGTACAATTACGTATATTTTGACAATACACTTTCTCGGAATGCCGACGCGTACCATAATAGAGTGTATTATGTAGAAAGAATGAGAGGACTGGCACTTTATTTTAGCGATAAGGTGTCGGAACAAGTTCATTTGGTGGTTAGAAAGTTAACGACCAGTATTTTACAGGATATTTCTGAACAACTTATTGGAAACAGTGCAACAAATTAAAGCAAAAAGTAACATAATGCAAGAGTAGGTGTGTAGGAAAATCGATCCATCTCAGTTCATAAGGATAAACAATAAAAACTATTATCAGAAAACAATCTGTTGCAAAATGTATCTTTACTCAGAAATCATTACATTTGTGTTACAGTACAATGGTTTGTTATGGAACGGCAAATTGTCACGGTCCAGCATAAGAATGAATCCCACTGTCAGCTTCGAGTAATTTCGGAAATATTACTGTAAATTCTGTATTAGTTCATCGAATACTAAATCTAAATTAATTTGGAGAGGTTTGAAAGAGAGTGCGTTATTTTATGAGCAATAGCAGCGAGGATTGATACAAAATGCTCACATACCATTGGATGATACACGCAATATCCCCTTCTTTTAGTCACTTTCTGTTATCATTTAACGTGGTTTGGAGTTTCTTAGTTTTCATTGCATTCTAGGCTATGAAATTTTAGTCATTTAGAAACTTTTAGTATTTCAAAACATGCTGAGTTTAGCACACGGAACTTCAGATATCACTAACGTTTATTCTTACCCTTTAGGACCAATAAAGGATATTTAAAGAATGATAAGTATTAATTATTATTGACAAATGGAGGCTCAGCTTCGGTAATTGAATAGTTAAATATGTTAAATAAAGAAGTAGTTACAAAAAGAATCTCATTTATCCGATGATCCATCCATTCAACCTTTCCATTTGTTGGCTCAGAAGCAATGGTTTTAAATCATATAATTACCACATAATTAAATACGTTGTGAAATTTAAATTGTTGAAAGCACCACAACTGACGCTAAATGTAATTTCCATCACAAGGTTAGAGATGAAATGTTAAATGCTAGAAGAAGTGTAAGCAGAAATCTTTACTTATACAAATCTATTGCTATCAGTGTCTGTCTTTCTCTTTGTTCCGGCATCACGTAAAAACTACAAAACAGTTGGAAACCATATAGTCCAGCTTAAAATCTGCGGTTTGTCTTATAACTCTATGTGGTCCGCCACCGGAGCAATAGAAAATATGTTCTTAATCTCAACATTTTTTAGCACCATATTTAAATTATTTCTTTAAATTCGGAAGGAGACTTCTTCATTACGAACGTGGAACAGTACATAACTAACACTTACGGTATTTCTCGCTAATTCCATTCATCACTGTGATATCTGGTTATTGAGAAATCAAAGCTTGAAAAAGTAAACTGAAATTTGCTCATTGTATTTCAGTTAAAAAAAAAAAAAAAAATTTTGATATTATTTGCTGTTTCTAACAATAAAATTTGTTTTATGAAAAATCGCCTATAAACTATTTTTGTTTTTCAAAGCAGGAAAGTTTGATGAAAATGTATTTATTACGTTAGTATGAATACGACTCATATTTTATTTAGTTTTCTACAGCCCAGTTTTTTCTCCATTAATTTAGAACACATAAATTTTCCATTCATCTGCACACTTAGGTGCAGGTGAAGCTGCGTGTAAATGCTAATTATTAATAAGTTTGCATACCGATACTGCAATAGCAATCGTTGCAGAAACGACGGAATTTCAGTTTACATTAGTCCCGTTTGAGCTCACCATCCTCGTCCCAGGCTCCTTCTATCTGGAACGCTGCCGTGGCCGTTCCCAGAACGAATCCCTCTGGGAACTCGTTGACCGATGTCTGAGCGGACGCAGTGGCGACAATGGTCGCCAGTACAAGCGAGACGAGCATGGTGCTGGACGATTGGTGACTTCACACAGAAGTCTTCAGTATTTATCTCAACGATCACCAGATTACTATCAGTAGATAACAAGCGATGAGTAATCAGTCATTAATACTTACAAACTTTGATATATTGCCTGGGGTGACCGCATAAATCAAATAGCGGGATTTCCATGGATCAGCAACACATTTAGTTCTTTGTACTCTGGATGAGTAGATAAAGTAAAAACGCATTTATAAACTGAATATAAACAGTACAGAAAGAATTTCTTAACTTCATGGAAACATATTTTTTATTTTATTTTACATAACGATATGAGATGAGGTCAAGTCTACTTACCAGACGATCTGACCTTCTTATTTACAGCCAATAATGTCACAAATGCAGTGAGAAATCCACTAGAATGGCTGATGTTGATGGTTTGGATTCACATAAAAAGTAACCACATAGTTGAAGAATCCCTTCGTTATTGATCATAATATTAATTACATACTTTTTTAAAAAAGCTCTCTTTCTTTTTCTTCCTTTCTTTATGGCCTTCTAGGTAACACGTATCAATTTCAGTTCCTCTCCAGCTGTTTTACCTTTCTTCTCTTCCAGTACTTTTTCATTATTGCACTGTGTTTCCTCTTTCTCTCTTCAGACCTATTTCACCCGTTTTCTCCCCCTGTCACCCTTGGAATCTTGCCATATTCAGAATCTACTTTTGGAAAGTTTCTCTTTCCATAGTGTTTTGTTCACTGATACCATTTCTTTTCAAACCTTTCATTACCTCTTGAATAGTTGATTTTTTCAAGAAAAAATATTTGAAAGGTTTTTTGTTCTAGCCAAGTGTCATCCTTGCTATAGATGTATCCAAAAAATATTATCCTCCTTTTCCTTTTCTGACTGATTCTATTATTTTTCCTCAATAGTTCTTAATTTCTACAGTACTGTATTTTTCAACTGACTCAAAACTTTCTCTATAATTTTTATTTCCAGCACTTCAACTTTTACAATTCTATAATTTAATACTGTGAATTCACTTGCATAGAGACATTCTGGGTTAGTTATTGTATTATAGTGTCTTATTCTAAGATTTTTAGACATGCACTTTTTGTTAAAAACTCTTAGTAATACACCCTTTCGATGTTGAGTAACTTTTCTTCTATCGTTATCTTTTCTAATCTATTTTCTTGATTAAATTTGCAATTCTTTACCCTTTCAAATTGCCCGATATCAGTCATTAAAAATTTTGGAGCATCTTTCATGTTGGAAATTAAGTTTTTCCCGGCGTATTGATGAAATGAAAATTTCTCGGGTTTTATGCCGGATAATATTTTTATTTAACTCGTCATAAAACTCAGCATACAACGTTTCGGCAGCCAATGGTGGAGCAGCGCGAAGTTCTCTCCGGCAGCGGGCTATTTATAGAAGTTCCTGACGTCCGTGTCCGTGATGTAGTTACTGCCTTAGCTTCGGTATGACATAGTACCTGATGAAGGCAGTGGAGGTTGCTGCCGAAACGTTGTATGCTGAGTTATATGACGATTTAAATAAAAATATTATCCGGCAGAAAACCCGATAAATTTTCATTTCATCTTTCATGTTTGTGATAATTTTTTTTCTTACAGAGATTCGCAAACCCGCTTTGTTAACTATGCCTTCCAAGAGATTAATGTTTATTTCTGCATTTTCATAACTTTCTGAAACGATAACGGATTGATGTGCAAATGCCAGACAATATACTTCAACACCTTTATTATAAAGCCTTATTATAAAAATACGCTTAAGTTTGTACACGGATGTACTACTTCATCACGAGGGGCGTCCATTAATTACGTTAGGAGTTTTTTCCGAAATCAACCTCCCTCCTTAGTGAGATCTGGTGGGACCCCTTCCCTTGGTAAGGTTTCGTGAGGTCGTAATTTCTTCAAGCGTGGTGAGACTCAACGCCCCCCCCCCCCTCCTTCCCTCCTAACGTGGGGTTGACGTCGGAAGTAGGTTGGATATCTTCCTTTAGCTCTACTGATCTTCCAGGCAAGGGCGTATCCAGGATCAGAAATAGGGGGGGGGGAATATTTCAACTGGGGGAGGGGGACACCTCATATTGGTTTCGAGGAGGTGGGGTAGGGAACAGACACATGACGATATCTTACAAAATGAAACTCAAACCTATTGAGGAAACTATTTTCACTATTGATTAACACAGCAATCAAACCACTTAATCTAAGGACCTACTATGTAGTTAATTAAGATCGTAACTCAGTTACAGTTTTTTTTATGTAAACATTAATCGCCTCTGATTCTCTGAAAAATGTTTCAATAATGTGTGAATATCTCGCGGTGTTCTTTCACGAAATTTCGATACACACTCATCAGGCATAATCCATTCGATCTTTCCTTTCCCGTAGTGCTCCTGAGCCAGTTCTTCACTCGCCGAATCGTACTGAAGGCAATTTGATTTTTGTTCTAGTGGGGGCAGCAGCCCCCCCCCCCCTCACCCTGCCCCTCGCTGGGTACGCCCATGCTTCCAGGAAGTAAAAAGATGAGGTGAGACTTCTGCTATCCCCCCCCCCCTCTTTGATGGGATAAGGTGCGATTTTGTTGGACATTCCCCCCCCCCAGCCTAATTGACCACACGTAATTAATGGACGCCCTCTGATGAAAGTGAGGCAGAAGGTGGAAGTGGCTGCTTGGGTCGGCGTGGAGTAAGCCGCAGAAGCGGCGTTTGCGTATTGATAACTCCAGGCATGGCTTGCACCTAAACAACATGAGGAAGGCAATTATTAATGAGTTGCTGGCTATTGCTGTAACGAAATCCAATGTCTTTTACAGGTTAGAATTTGCTGATAAAAAGATAACAATAGATTAACAAAGGAGCATTGATTGTAGATACAGGGTAGGATTAATCGTTGATATCAAGGTTTGCTGATATGCTGGTAAGGTAAACAACCAATCAGAGAGCAGTAATAACACTCAGTTTTAACTGATGGGCAAATACTACCATCATTTGAGTCAAGCAAAGAGATGTGACGAATTTTGTTCCCTCACGTACAGTGTTGCAAAAAGGAGAGATAATTTTGCTACACATAATTATTGTAGTTGAAGAAGCGTGGTCAGAGGCTAGGTACAGGGGTGCGAAAGTCAGATGCTTTAAGCAAAGCATGAAATTGTCAGCCGCAGACAATTATTTGTGTAGCTTATTAATTCTAAGGTTCTGTGTCCGCGGATGAGTATTTTATTGTCTTTATTTTTTCTTTGTAACATATAATTGTTTTTTTACTATGATTATGACTCATATTGTATGTATGTATATTAACCATGACATGTTTCACATCCCAGAGGTGCTTCCTCAGCAGGGATCCATGAAACAAGATTGATAAATAAAATAAATAACTGACCTCGACTCAATGATGCTCAGCCTAATATTGCTGCATGAGATTGGTATGACAGATGGCTGACAAGGTATCTGATAGATGACATTGGTGTCGAGCTCGGTGGCGTATTAAGGGAAGGTGAAAACACTTCCATTAACTTGACATTCAACTATTCACAGGAGACATCTGCTATGATTGGTGGGCTGTTTTACCAATTTCTTTTATAAAATTTCTCTCTGTAAAACAGAACTCTCTACATGATGGCGGAGAAACAATATTTACTTGGTCTTCACCGTGGGAGAGAAAGCCATTGACATAAGTTGCGCCAAATGAAGCAAGTCCTGACTTCTTGATTGGAATCAATCCTTGATTTCTTGAGCGTATGAAGCAGCAAGCGGGACTTCTTTTCCCGGGTTTGGAGAATGAGTACATCCCTACAGGTTTCCAATCTAGAGAGTGAGATTTCTTCTCGTCGTTCTTGAAACGTGGTCATGACGAGTGGTTGAATGTGCATTATGAATGTTAGCGACTTCGATCATCTGGGGACGAAAACTTATTGTTATTACTTAAATTTTCAGCGTCAATTAAGTATTTATTTGCTTTAATGATTCATTTACGTAAGCGATATATAAATTGGACCCAAACTAATAACTTTTACTTTTCCCAAAATGTACTGTTTCACTGATCAGATTTGTCATTTGCATTGATTGGCTGTTTATGTTTTACCTATGACGAATATTTTAACTTTTCAAATAGGAAGATAAGAAGATTATGTGTCAATTCCGATGAATTCGTTATTCATTCTCTCTTCGATACAACTTTCTTTGTGTACGGAGAGAATGCGTCAAAGTCTGTTCTAGTATATATGCCGTTTGAAAGGATTGTTTACTTTAGGGGAGAATCGCTTGAAGCATTTTACTAGAATTTATGAAGAGCGCAGCGGGTAATTTTCACCAAAATTGTTTTCTCTTCTGTGCATACGTTAATGTTTGGTTGGGATATATAGTATACGTATGCATTAACATTATTCTTTATTTATCAGATCTCATTTTCAGTGTGAAGGTGGGAGCTATATTATATTTCAGTCTTAAATGAATGTGAGTGGTAGTGTGTTAGTTAACAGAACGTTCTTTTCCTGTCACATAGCCTGGGAAAATCTTCTGTACATGTTCTTGGAACTATTAGTTAATACCATACCATACTGATTCAAAACAGCACCACAGTATACTAGATGACGGCTTATAAGGGTCTCTTTGGAATTAGACCTAGTAACGCGTTGTGGAATGGTTGGTGGGGGAAGATTAATTGTTTACCTTGCATTATTTCACCATGTTGAGAGGTATATTTATCGTTAATCTTAAACATCTGTTTGTGCAAAATAAAATTCAACGCAATACCTCGTCTTATATCTACGAAATAGTAAACAAACAATCATAGTTACTTGAAGCCGAGAAATTGTAATACATGTACATGAGCTTTACAAAGATTTACGGATTTCATATGCAACTGAAGCAAAAGCTTTCTTATGCATATTTAGTGCGTTTCTTGTTTTTACAGTGATAACAAGTAAACATCAGATTTGACCGGATTTTACAGGACGCCAGGGAATTCATTTGTTACCACAAAGAATAGTTATTGAAAGTTTCCAAACATGGAAATCTGCCTTTCAATTCAATATAGAAAAAGAAAACAAAAAAGCATTCGGCTTTTAGATACAACTAGCTTAGAAATTTGTATCCGGCGGCACAAAAACTCTCACTCATTAGACAGTTAAAGGGTGGTCTCAAATGATTTTTTGGAGTACACACTGTTTCGTGGACGAATAATTACCGTGTCGGTCAGGCTTCACGAAGAGTTCGCAACAAGGAGCGCTATCGTCACTCAAAATGCGCACCTGCCCAATGCAAGGCACTCGTCACGTCAGCAAGCACATGTGACAGCATCAATCGGACTTGGCGCTAAGTCAACCAAGCCTCCAGAACGGAATCACCAACATTGCTCTGGCAAGTAGTGGCCGGTGCAGTCGTCCTGCACGAAATGAAGTCTCCTCGCTCACCAAGAATTTCCTTCTGTTATTCTCCCTCAGTATACACCCATTTTATCCTTGGTGTGTATCATGAAATGACAAATCCTATGAAATTTCTAATTACACACCGGATTGGCTACGCAAAAGTCTCCCAGCTTTTCTGTAGAATCATTTACCTCTCATTTGTTAACAGCCTTCGGGTGCTATCGGTATTCCTCGGGAGGACGCGTAGGAAAAATTCTTCACAAGATACACCGAACGAACGAGTCCATTCAAGGTCTTTTTCTGGCAAATCACAGTGTCCATCCTTTCTCGCCGGTATTACTGTCGCCTCGCTAGAGATAAACACCTGCTTTTGTCTCGTCCTACCGTTCATTTCCGGCTTAAGTCAGACTTTCGCTCACGCTAACAGAACCCTGTTAGCTAACCGCGTCTTCCTGTCTCTAGCTCCATGCAAATAATTTCCGTTTATTTCTCATTTTTACTGAAACTAAAATCAACAGCAATTAATTTAAATTTGTTGGAGATGACACCTACTCGTCATCTCGCTACAAACGCAACTGAGAATTGGCTTTACCTACAAATGACAGTTCTTTTAGTTTTCCTCATGTCTTCCGCGGTAGACGAGGGGTGCAAGGAAGGGGAATGAATTCAGCCGTGATCCTTTTTTAGGAATCATTCCGGCAGTCGCTTGTATTGAATTCAGGAAACCATGGAAAATTGAACTATAGATGGCCGGAAGGAGATTTGAACTGGCTTATTATGTGCTGGGCTCATTCATGTGCTTTGAGCTGTTACACTCGAATACTTCAAGGTTTCAGTCTTATCATAGTCTGAAAGCAGCTAATTTTGTACTGGTGAGAAAGTGACTTCTGACTGTTTTATTTGCGCACTACTATACACTTTCTGCAACTTAACTGCCCATTAACTGCAGCACACTGAATAACATCAACATCGTATAATCTTCGTAGGCATATTGCAGCGACACGCCGGGGAAGCTTTGTTCATACGTCACGATCATAACTTTATCAACGGATTCAGATTTTCAACTTTTACCTTGAAAAAGTATGTTGCTGCTCCTGAACTCCCAACAGTGCAAGCATACCCGTCTGGAAGAGCACCAATCAACGTAAAGAAGATCAACGACCTGAGGAAACTTGGCAAATACACTAAAGGATAAGAAGCTTTCTATGACAACATCCTCCAGTGGCCTACTACTGGAGCGGAGTGCAACGTTGATAGGCAGTACGAAGATGAGATGAGAAAGGAAAAATGAGTAATGTTGTAACTGAATCCGTTTAAATTCTTTATATGCACAAAAGTAATTATGGAGTTTTTGTTGCTTTTAATAAATATTTTGAGTTTATACTATTATGTTTCTGTTGTTAAACATCCCCCTGCTATTTAAAAAATTAAAAGTTAGCTTCAAAATAACAGTTTTTAATAATGTGAGGTAGTTTATTGCAGAAACCTGTTAATTTAATTTTTTAAAAAAATAAAAAAAATTTTTTTAAAGAAAGTCAACGAAATAAAATTGAAATACAAGCAACATTTGTTTTGAGAAGACATTAAGTATTCATCTATTTTTTTCAAGCCAAAAAGCTCTATTCAAATAAAAGATATTAAGTTTTTTCTTTTTTACCGAAAATTTAAAAAAGTGCGCTTAGCGGGTTTCTGAAATAAACGATTCAATTTCTGATTTTACTCTAAACAAATACAACTCGCATTGCTTATACGCGAGTCTGTTGCCAACTCCTAGAAATTCGAGTCGCTAGACTCAAGATCAAAAGTCGCTAAAATTAATTCCACCAGTAGCCAATTGTCCAGTGTACAAAAAGTTCGGGGATTCCCTGACCACATTACTCTTTTGTTACTACTGGTAGAAATAATTCAATTACAAGTTAACACTTCGAAAAATAAGATGTAGTTGGACAGAAATAAATTTCATTTTTACTTAATATTACGTATGTTTTTTGTCAACTCGAAAAAATATTTAAGTTAAAAATTTGAAAATTTCAAGTATAGATCGATGAGTTATCGACGATAATAAGGTACGTTGTTCAATAGTCAGTGAATTCTGAATTGTTACTATAGAGCCAATGGTCGCGTTCAGGTTTACTAAATGCCCTAAATGCTAAACAGGTGCTGAGATCAAGGTTACTAAAATCCTAGTAACCTTGTCTGAGATTAGATTAGTATAGCTTGTACTATACATGTATTCTGTTTGTGTACGGTACCTTAAATTTGGCCCGAAAGTCACGCATAGTTTTTTTTTCAAATTCAACATGAAGATTTTTACATTCAAAAAGTTGACTTTTTTTAGCTAAATCTTAAATTAGAAGATTTCCGAATTCACTCAAAAAAGTTTAACATTCAATGAAAGCTAGAGTTTTTTAACAAATAAATGTAAAACTTAGATTTAAAAGAAAATTGGATGTTTTTATTTGAATATTTTTTGAAGTAGCTAAAGCTAGAGCAAACACGAATGGAACTTTAATTAAATAAAGTCTGAATTTGGTGCGTAAGCGCGTTTGTCGTTTTCCATATGTATCTCTTGGCACTGTATAATTCTATGTCGGGTTGACAAAAAATGTATCCATTATTGGCTCTAGAACTGTTTTCACTTCTACTCCAAAAGTCGCTAAACCATTTTTGTCGTCAAAACTTTTTTTGGTCGCTAAGACTTAAGCAGAAGTCGTCACTTCTAGCGACAAAGTCGCTAAATTGGCAACCTTCTCGCGCATGCAGGCGACCACCCTCCAAAGATACATTATTACAAGACTTATAAACTAAGATACTATTACGACCCCGCACGCTACACATACTACAATCGGTGGAACCCTATTCACACTTCATTACAATTAATTATATTAATTTTAATCGAGACATCACTAAATACATAGTATTAGCACAAAATTAATTATTTACTAAGCATAAAAAAATAATATAAAAATAGGGTCAGACAGAAATGTCACACCGTGCAGTATGAATCACGAAGGTCGGGTGGGGAGGGGGGGAGGGGAATCTTGTGCCTTACCAGGATTCAAGCCGGGTTCATTAGATCGTATACTTAACTTATAAGTGGAAACATTATATTGTTACTATATCTGTTTGGGAAACTTGTAACTTTTCGTGTAATGTACGAGGGTTGTTTTTTAAGTAAGGGCCGTTTTTATATTTTAAAAAAGATACAAATACTTTTGTAAAAAAAACTTTTATTTTCTGATTCTACACACTTTTACCTATTATTCTACATAGTTTCCTTGTTTATTTAAGCACTTGTCATACCGTACAACTAAGTTTTTAATTCCCTCTTCAAAAAATTCGGCCGCCTGCTCCGACAGCCAAGAGTTCACGGCCGCTTTCACTTCATCGTCGTCATTGAAGGAAGCATCCCGGCATTCGCCTGGAGTGATTTGGGGAAACCATGGAAACCCCAAATCTGGATTCCCGGACGGGAATTCGAACCGCCAACCTCCCGAATGAGAGTCCAAATGAAAATCCGTAAAGAATAACAAAAGCATTACAAATATATGTTACGCTTATTTTCTGTGTAAGAAGTAAATTGCACCATATGTAAGAGACCAATAGCTTTAAATTTCATTTACATTTAACATACGTAAGTGACACGATATTAAAAATCTATAGCGCTAAAAATAAAAGTAATATCTTATGGTGATGAAGTTCTCCGAAATTTACGAACTTATTTCAGAGCAGCTCTGAGAATCCAAGAAAATAAACGGCAGACATCGTATCCATACAAGTAACCTCTAGACACTCAAATACTAGACCCTGTTTCATGGATTGTTTCAGTTTATCTAAAGAAAATTTCTCCTTAAAATTTTACCTGACTTTGCTTCTGGCTTTAAACCTCGTCGCTTCTGGATTTAAACCTCGTCGAAGTCATTAGATTCGGGACTGGACTGATGCAAGCAAAGGGAAGGAATCCGACCATGGTCTTCTGACGGAATCATCCCGACATTCACCTCGAGTGATTTACGGAAACCGTGAAAGACGCAAAACTGGATGGCCAACCGGGGATTCGAATTCGCGTCCCCCCGAATGCGAGGCCAGAGCGTTACCGTTCACCCACCAAGCTTAGTTTCATCTCCTTACTACTATTTTAGTTTCTTCACACTTGTACGATGTCAAATAGAGACTTCGGCATTGTACGCGTACAGGACGTAGAGATCGTTCAGTTCTTAGTATGTAGTATGGTAGTCATTGTGTTTGAATGTCAGCATTCAAAGATAGAATCATACTATTGAAGTATTCATTTGTGTACTTACTTTCTAATACTGAAGCTAGCCCATTGTAAATAAATGTTTCAACCTGTCAATGCTGATGATATCAAAATTAGATTACTCGTCATCCCGCACTACGAATAATAATCACCATTACTTGTATACGGTTTATAGAACAGTAATTTTCTTTCACTATTACATACCGTCTCTAGTGTTCAATGAAAAATCATGGTTATCATACTGTTTACCGTGAAGCACAAAGCTTGCTTAACCACAATAGAAGCCTCGCGGTAGCCGAGAATAAAATAAATTATTTAGCGGCTTATCTCAGGAGTTTATCAGATATTCAAGTGTTTATTGTTTAAGTAGTTAATATCCACACAGTTGTTTCAGTGATACAGATCTAATCTGTCCATACTTAATCATTCTTTTCAGAGAATATGAGCAACCCATACGTATTATTACGGGCGAACTTTATAATTACTTGAGTTTGGGCTTGATATACAGAATTTATTTTATCACTTAGGAAAATTTCTGGTTTTAGTAATATGTCGTATTTCTGGTCGTTTACGAACGAAACATTATTTTAAATAAATGGAAAGCAAATTGGACATGACTTATACACTCATTAAAGAGGCATTCGAAATACGTCACGTCTCGTACCCCTGCATTCGTTTAAAAGTCTTAAACTCTAAGCTTGAACTGGTGTTTTAAGCACATTGTACCTTACTGTGATTTTAAGTCGGGATCTGTGAAATGCCAATTTACCTAGTGACGGTTAGGTCACATCGTTCTCTCGTAAGGTAATCAGAGACATCGTAATCTATACTACTTATATGATAATAAATATCTTTAGACGTGAAGCTTGTTTTTGGAACTCTACTGTCAGAAGTGCTCAGAATTGTAATAGGTGTTCTGTAGTTCAATGGTATTCATCTTTTGATATACACAATCCAGTCACATTAATGTAAACACCACCTACTTTCGACGTCAACGTGAAATAACCAATCACTGAAGGCAGGAGGCAGCACATTACTGCGGAGTGTATATAAAGCATGTCCTAGGGCATCAGAAAGCATTTCAATCTTTGGCGTAATGCAGAAACATAGCGATTTATCTGACGTCCAAAAGGGCATGGTTATTGGCTTTCGGGCCAAGGGTGGAAGCATTTCGGAAACGGCTAATTTTGTGAACTGTTTACGTGCCGCTGTGGTGAAAGTATACCGTGCGTGGCAAAATGGCACTATTCAAAATCAGCGGCGTGGAACATGTGGTGCACCGCGGGTTATAAATGACAGAGGCGAACGAAGGCTACGAGATGCGTTCGGGCAAATAGATGTGCAACTGTTGAGCAACTGACCGCCCAGATGAACCAAGGGGCTACCAAGAGTGTATCCTCAACAACGGTTCATCGAACGTTGCTGCGCATGGGCCTCCGCAGCAGTGTAAGGGAACCAAGATAATAAAGCAGGATTTAATTTTATTTGAGAATTGGTACGTACATTTTTGTCATTGTACGTGCAAGTTACAACTCGCTCGGAAGCGGCTGCTTGCAGCTAGAGCAGACGTGTATCACACGATATGTCACGAGGTGACGCCGTGGAGTCAGCGCTTTTAGGCTTGGTACAAAGCTAGCCTGCACGCTCTAGTCGTTCTTCATTCTTTACGGAACAGCGCGCAGCAAACATGAAGTCGCATACAGAAGGTAAGACACGTAGCAGCCTCGGTTCGATCTCCAAGTCGGTCAAGTCAATTAGTTTGGGTTTCGAGTTAGTCAGTTTTTTTTCCAAAAGTGTTCAGTCTTTATTATAGGAATTTCTAAAGTATTCGGTTGGTTTGAAGTTGGATATGTCGTAAAGTAGCTCAACTGCCCCGGTGTAACTTATTTGGTTGATTAAGCTTCCATTTATATGTGTTGGTAGAAGTTGCCGCCGGTTATAAGAATTATTCAGTCGCCGTTGTATTTCAGTGAATATGTGTATGTGTGTGAGAGAGAGCGGCCTATTGTGTTAATGGTTGTGAAGTAATAAGTGATTAGTAGGAAGCATTCGTTAAAGTAAAGGCAGTAATTATGTGATAACCTTGAGCAGTAAATTCAGTTTAATAAGGCAAAGACGTGTCATTTTCTCTTCAGGTCAGTTAGTTGGAATCGGACTAAAATGTATGTTAGGGTTTTTATATTAAATGGTTGGTAACTTATCCGCATCATGTTTGGTCTGAATAACACTCGTAGACTAAAGAATTCATAGCCCCACATCATCCTGATATTGTATTGTGTTTCAGAATAATATTGTTAATTTGATACTATAAAGAAGAGTGAACGGAGTTTCATTTCCATGAGGTAAGCAAGTATAAAATCAATCGCAGTCTGGTAATCTCTGCGTAATCAAAGAGTACCTGGTGTCAGATCCTGATAAATTGCTAGAATTAACATCTCCTAGCTAATCTCCTTCCCCCCCCCCCTTTTGGTAACAGGTAAAATTAAAGTTAGATGAAAATCGTTAATAATGTTGGATAATTAGTATGATAGCAACCCCTCGTGCCACACCACATCACAGCAGACGCCTGGTTAATGCACCTATGCTGACTGCTGTTCATCGGCGACGAAGGCTGGAATTTGCACGCCAGTACCGCAACTGGACGTCCACAGAGTGGCTACAGGTGGCTTTTTCCGATGAATCATGTTTTATGCTCCATCGGACAGATGGACGTTGGCGCATACGGCGTGACTCGTCTGAAAGCAAACACCCTGCAACAATTGCCGGAAGGATCCAGGGTGGAGGAGGGAGCATTATGGTTTGGGGAATGTTTTCCTGGCATTCACTGGGTGAACTCATCATTGTGGAAGGCACGACGGATCAGCACAAGTACGTGTCTGTCCTTGCGGACCATGTCCACCCTTACATGCCAATAATTTTTCCTCAGAATGATATCTACCAGCAGGACAATGCGAGGTGTCATATAGCTCGCAGTGTATGTGGGTGGTTCGAAGAGCACCAGGATGAGTTTACCTTACTCCCCTGGCCAGCAAACTCACCGGATTTAAACCCAATCGAGAATCTGTGGGACCATCTCGATCGGGTTTTTCGCGCCATGGATCCTCAACCGCGTAATCTAGCGCAGCTGGCCACGGCACTGGAGTCGGCATGGCTAACATCCCATTGAACACCTTCATAATTGACTCTTTTCCTGCACGCCTCACAGCGGTCCGCTCTGCCAAAGGTGGTTATTTTGGTTTTTGAGAGGTGGTCACATTAATGTGACTGAAATGTGTATAGTAGCTACTGATTATGTTGTAAACATTTCAGCAAACGCGCTACAAGTAGGAAAAAGTGTACAAGGTGGAATTCCAACCAACAAGTTTCAATCGGAAGTAAAGTATATTTTTAAAGGTACGGAATGTATTTTAATCTTACGTTGCAGGGCCAGATGAAGTAGCACAATGATAAAAATTTTAGCTCCAGCGGCAGATGGCTTAGCATAATGAGACATATTTAATGTTTGATACAGTGAAAACTCGGTCAAAATCGATTACACAGTTTTCAGATAAAGCTAGATTATTTGTAAAATAAATGTGTCGCAACGTCTTAAGACATATATTAAATTTTAATTTTAACTCAAAGCTTTCAGATTCTGAAAATCCATCCTGCGTGTTGCCGGAATAATCAGACACATTCGAGATACATTTTTAATTTTTATGTATGTGGTATGTATTAATGCGCGTACGGTCCGTGTTTGGAATTTCGAGCAGCAACATTAGTTGTGATTAAGTTGAAATGTAACCTGGACTAAAAAGAAAACTGTCATTCCATATCAAAGCATCCAAAGCACCCAATTCTTAGAACTGTGCTGCTAAATCACCGTTTAGTTTAGTATCGGAAATGGTCGGTACGAAATCAATGAAACTTGGGTTGCATGAATCTTTTTGGACTAATAATAAAAATAGTGTACGGGTAAATCAACTTCAACCCACTCCTTTAATGGTAAGGTGCGGGTGAATCTATGTTTGTTTTAATTGCGGAAATGGATGGCGCGGATTGTATGAAATTTGGTGCACGTTTCTCATTACGTGAATAAAAATGGTGTATGGGTAAATCAATGCCAGCTCTACCGGGCAACGCCGGGAACTCTGCTAGTTAATAATATTTTGTTGGTATTTATACAAAGGAACATTAATTTAATACTTAACAATAGGAAGTACACCACGGGATGTAGTGCTGACTGTGTATTTATGACTAAACTGGTTAATTACTTCCAGTTTGAAATTGACCTCCATTCATTGAAGACATTCCGATTTAGAAATGAACACTGTAATAGCTGATTACGTTCGGTGTGATACAAGCGTTCAATACCAAAAAGAAAAGAAACACGAGAGTAAATACGTTATTTTATTATCATATGAATCATTGTAAACAGTCTTTCTTTTGCAATTATTTTTTCTGTATTTTATGAGAGAACTGCTGAAAACAATAGTAAAACGAAACGTATTTCGACTCCAAATGTAATGTTTTCAGCTGATGAAATCATGAAGAACTGATTAAAAAAAATGGAATTAAAGGAATCAAGCGATGTAAGCTGGCTTCATTATGAGAATTCTGTGTTATTAATGGTGGTTTATTTTGATTAATGCCATTTCAATAAAACAAAAAATATTGTGTACAGCTAACGTCTTTCCCCATACATCCTATATCAATAGAAATCAGAAAAGCAGTAATGAGAGTATACATCACTCAGATTAAGAGCAAAATGTTCTGTTAATAGCACAGTAATGTTTTAACAGTAGTTGTCACTGTCTATTGGTCGAAGTATTCGATGGGCACCGTTCTGTTTCTGAAGACTCCCGCCATGAAGGCTGCTGAGGAACGAGGTGTACGAGGTCTGGCGGCGGCGTCGAAGTCCACCTGGAAGAGCCCGAACTTCCTCCTGCACAGTAAACAAACACGGTGTTCCCATAGACGATCTCCAAGTAGCTACTAACCTTTTAAGAATACGAAATTGTGTATTCTACAAAGCCTTTCATCAAAACTAGATAGTAATTGTTATAAGCTTTTCACTTCAAGGTAATTGTTGATGGAGTGAAGAAATTGTTTCACCGATGAGAATCTAGATGTACAACTCACGTAATTTTATTTTGTGAAAATAAGTGTTAGTTTATTATCAAAGAGTCATTGTTTTGAATTGGCATCCTCTAGAAACTGTTAATGACTACGTTGGAATTATAGGCTGGAAGCTTTCAGTCCGAAAAATCGTATATTCTGTTTATGTATTCATTGACAAAGGGACGAATAATTCTGAGGTCATACATTTGGAACAAGGCCCAGGATTCACTCTGCAATGCAGTTGTTAATAGCACGCCAGATCTGAACAAAACAAAACAATATTTCCAGATTGCTTTAATGTACAGAAGAGAATAATTGCATAAGAAATCAAATTTTACGATGCTTCTGCTAATGAAAATTAAATTAGCTTATCTATATATAAAAACATGAATACATGTATGTTTGTTTGTTCTTCATACAATTCCACAGTTTTCATCTGATTTCGGCGAAAGTTTGTATACTTATCCTTTGAAACAAGAAGAAAGGTACTGTCTACATTTGGTTGAAAAATTTTCTGTATAAATGATACATGTTGTCTTATAATTTCGAAAAATTACTGAACGATGATAGACACACACAAAGGATGTGTAGGTCTCTGTACTGACTTTCCATTTAGCCGTCTGGTAGCTCAGTGGCTAAAACGCTTGCTTACTGCATTTTGAGTCGTGTTCACCGGTTCAAATCACCGTGAGGAAAAGATTTTTAAAAATTATTTTTGATCGTAAGAGTCACGCCTGGACCTTCAGTTATTCGGATTGAATCTTAAACTGTAGATATCACAAATTTAGGGGTTCAATGCGAGGAAAATCGAAGGTAGTCTTGCAATGCTGAAGGTGTATACTTTTTTACGTTACAATTATCTCTCAGGGATTGTTCGCAGTCAGTGTGTGTGTGTGAACCGCAGTAATAATACTATAAATACGGAAGTAAGTCTCTATCTTTTTGTTACGTTTTGACGACTAAATGACCATATCGATATTGATGGAATTTGACAAGAAAATCTGTATGAAGGGTACAGGACAATTTTTCCGTTATGATTAACATGTGTAGTCACGAAATTTTGAGAACTTATCGAATGGTGACAGAAATATGTTGAAAATTGATTCTGTACAAGAGAGAGGTTCGACGGTAGAATGATATAGTGATAGCTTTCCTGTCATATTATTCCGACTCGGTGTTGTTTGGGACTAATCCTTCGTTACAAACAATTTTCTATATTCAATTCTGGGAAGGAAATTCTTAATCCACGCGTACGAAGTCGCGGGTATCAGCTAGTTATTACAAAAACCTGTTTAACCATCTCCCATCAATAATTATTTTCAAATTTCAGCAATACAACGCGAGACCAAATCTAACTGGACGATACTGGTGTTTTCATGGAGTAATGGCAATAGGTTGCATTCTAATTAGTCAAGGTATTATCCCAAGAAAATATTTGTGCCATAATTAAAAGTGTCGAGTATTTCTAACCGTTAATGACAACTGTTTACTTTCTTCGGTCTCCGAACGAGAGAGCGTGTTATTTTGTTTTGACGTTTCGACGCTGGTTCCGACTTTGATAAGTCGCATCAAAAGGACGCCCTCATTCGGTGGGAGACCTGAGAACGTTTTATACAGTTGATACACTGGGAATGACTTCATTTTTAAAATTGATTTGATGGAGTATGCTTCTTGAACTATGTTTCCACGGGCAAAAATGGAAAAACTGTTTGATTCTATGTCCAGGCTACTGCAGCAGAATGCGAAAGTTCACGTCCTGCATGTTTATTCTGAACACCTAGAATGCATGGCAAGAAAACTGTAGCATTTCTGCTAAGAATCCTTTAGATCAATATGGAGATTGCTGTCAGGCGTATGTGTTTGGATTTGCTGATGATATTCACATTAGAACCGAAGTGGTGCGTTCAGAACCACAATGTATACTGAGTGCAGACGTTGAAAAGTTATTTGGTGCAGAGACCCGCATATTTAGAGAACTACGACGGAACCTGGTTTAATTTCTGCGCCCGCCATATAGGTAGTTTTGATTGCTATTTTTAGGCGATTTCCCGTAATCACATTGGCAAATAAATACTGGAACGGTCTTAAATCTCTGTCTCATAGGTTACACGCATCACAAACAAAATAAACATTTATCATACAGAACGCTTTTCTAAAACAAATGGCGACTCTTCATTTCCTTCACTAGGGTAGTATTCAGTGACAATAAGGTTATAAAAACTATTAATTCTATTTTCTTAACAAAAACAGATTATAATTTTCCTTCCTATCTCTTAGACTTTTAGGTATAAAAACGACATTGGTGTTATTTCATGTTATTTAAGTAAATCTTTTTCATAGAAAATGGAATGATTGATATCGGTGCAAGGGGGGGTGACGAATCTAGTCTAGTCGGGAATGGTTAAAATCGTTTGTAGTATGAAACTGTCGACTAGTAAACGACGTCCTCATTTTGTAGCAAATAAATAACTGCGCTCTCTAGACTTGTAAAGCGCGCTGTATTATAAGGTACTGAATTAGTAGAAGTTGGTTTCCTGGATACTTACGAATATCCCTGGTTCCATTCCAAGTTATCCATCAGGCTCCATGCAAAATAACCTACTACTGGGTTTCCATCAACGTTTGCAGCATTTAGGAGAGCAGCCATATAACTCTGAAACAGGACGAACGGTCATTAAAACTAATCAGGCTGTTCCATACGTACAGTTATTTTTAACATTCATAAATAGCAATAAATCTCTGAGATAATTTGAATTACATAGATAAATAAAGAATTGAAGATTAAGCTCTACAAAAATGTGTTATTGGTGGCTGCTTGTTCGGTTTAAATGAGTAATAAAGTATCAGAAGATGAAAGTCTGAAGAGATGGGTATGAGATGGAGGTTAAGACACTTAGATTTTTAGGTTCGAGGAGACGAGATTAAGAACTGATAAGAAAATCTACAATCTATGACCGAGACTTTCAGGCCTACGAAAACTGAATCCTTGCTCCATTCAAAAGCTAATTCAACAAGATGTCAATTGCATTTCATTTCTCAATCAACAGAATTTGAGAAGAACACAGAAAATGCTCGTGAAAAATGGAAGAAAAAATCTGCCCGTTGGGTATTTATTATTCTTTTTACTATATTTATTCATCTTGTGCGCTACTGGCTACTGTAGAATAGCTCTGCGGTAAAATCAATTGCGTTGTCAAATTTAATAAAAAAAAGAGCTTACTAGTTTAAGATGGGGACACAGTTTTGTTTCAGCTCCTATTGTTATAAAAGTAATTCAGCACACATTATGTGACAGATGAAATTCAATAATTTTATGTTTTGGAAAAGGCGACTTTATCAGAACGACCTGGAATACTGAACTAATAAAAAAAAAATGTTCGAAATACAGAAAACAAAGTAAATCGTTTTAGGTGCTTCGGAGGAATAATACAGTTAAATAGAATCGATACCGAGGGAAAAGTACCGCAAAATGTGGCTAGGCAATCAGATTATAAAAAATATATGCATCAAAAACTAGCTCTCAATAAAAGCAAAAACCTTAAACTTTGAAACTGAATCTCTTTAAACAGCACACTCTAGCTTTGCAAGAAGAACTGAAGAATTAGGAAAAAATGGTTTAGAGATACATACATAGTTCATAGAAAAGTGGAAATGAATAAAGAAACAATAAAAAAAATTGGAATTACATAAAGTTTCTGATACACTTGGACTGATTGAAACCACAAATAACGAAAATTGAAACACAAGTGCATTATTTTAAGAAGTTGCAAATAAGAATATGACGAAAATGAATCTTTCGAAAAAAGATTATTTGAAAACTTATAGGGAAAACATCGAAGAGTTGGAAAATTTCAAATCGACACTAAACAAACAAAAACGTTTGGTCAGAAAAAAGGAAGGAAATTCTAATGAAATAATATATAAATATGGGAGGAAAGGATTGGAAGCTTGTTGTTGGTTTAGTTACTCTACTGTATAACACACACAAAAAAGTTTGCATTCGCGATGAAGGCTCTTGATAATTTCTCAGGCTTCCAGCCTCGACTATAACGAAATGATGATAATCACAGTGGCAGTCATGAAATCTCGACGAAATGAACTCCAGAGCGTTCCGCCACCTTTTTTTTTATATATCTACGTCGTTGGTGGGCTCCAATAAAAATCGTGTATCAATATGTGTCTGATCACAGGGCCTGGTGATTGACGTCATGCGTAAGGGATTCTGGTTAGTTATAACTCAGCATCTGAGAAAGATTATAGTGATATGGCTGTCGAAACATTAGTTTCAGTAGTGACGTGGCTGGAAACAAAAGAGTTACTAATTAGTTATCACAAGCATTTCAAAGTAAACTCGGTGCGTACCCCTAAGTACTCGATACGATCGTCATCCTCCAGTCCTCCCTCGTTGCCCAGACCATTCTCCGTTACTATGATCGGGTATCCAGGGTATTTGGTGGATACCCAGTTCAGCAGGTTGCGGAAGCCCCATGGCAACATCTGTAACAAAAAAGCTAGCGATAGATTGGAGTTTGTTGATTTCTGCTGTTACTGTAATACGCTGACAGATATTTGATTAAAAAACTGCAATTTCTACGGAATTATTACAGGTGGATTAACTAAATTTGACGTATTTTTATGATATAAGTGATACAGACAGACTTTGCATGTGAACAATTTCTTGAGAACCTTAAAGAAAAAGAATAGTTTTTGCAGCTTGAATTATAAATGTAGATTTGTCATTGTTTACATTTTTGTTATTGTGGCACGTCTACAGAGAAATAACAAGTATGTGAGGCTAAATGTTAAAAGAAGCGAGTCTCTACTCATAATGTCCTGTCCAGTACACGAACCATGGACTCATTGCTTCGTGGACTACATCAGCGCGACCAATCTTTTACATACCATTTTGCAATAATGTCACGTGACACTATCTCTTTCTGCATATTTTACTCTGAGTTGGCTAGCGATTGAGTCAGATGTTATTGATATCGTGATGTATAAATTCAGTGATTTTATATGGATTATTTTGAGTTAGCTTTTCAGCGTAATTATCTGATATGCAATTGCAATTTTTATCGACACAAGAAGAAGTAGAGTGTACGTTTTTTACTAATATTTCTTTCCTAGTTAAATGTAACAACTTTTCATATCTCTTAAAGTGTTTATAAAAGATTTGGATTTGTCGCCTCGTAGGTTGCTCCTCAAAGAATTACGGTCATGGCTTCCTGTTCGGAGTACGTTAAAGTAAGCCTAGCTCTCATTAATGGCTATGACTCTGTGCCATGAAGCGCGATTTCAACTGGTCTAGAAAAATTAATAGAAGAACATCAGATTTCGTTCAATGGAGTCATCACGGGTGTACCGCGGAATCCTATTGTGAAAACACGATATTTCGACGACTAGCTCTGTCGACTTCCTCAGGTACGAAAACATCTGTACTGGTCGACTGACCGAGAGATATTGAGACAGCTCAGGTGCTGCACTTCCTTATATGCCTAAACAGCGACCCCTGAGCAGCCGAACAGTACAGACGTTTTCGTACCTGATGAAGACGACGGAGCTAGTCGTCGAAATATAGTGTTTTCATAACACAATCCGGCGGTACACCCGTGAAGACTTCATTGCAGTTATACGCCCGGAATGTCTCCGTTCTTACATCATAGTTCGTCCTTACAACACGCAAACATGATCACTAACGCTAACACTGAATGTTACATTTTTTTTCTGGCCGTTATCAGTCATCACCTACTTATCCAAATCACTGCAGCAAAACATTCTGAAATAACGTCACTGGTCATTCCAGTTTGAGAAAATTTAAGTTTTCGAATAAAAGTGAGTTTCTACTTCAACAGCTCTGTTAGTTCTGTCCTGATCAAATCTCTTTCGGATAAATGAGTGCTATCCCCGTTAGTTTATTCGCCTATCAGACAATTTTAAATGAATATTTTGACAGGAGAATGAAATTAGTATTAGCATTTCCTTCGTGTGAGACCAGAAGTGGCAATATGATCATGCTAGTTAGGTGACCACTGAGTTGGCAGCTACAGAACAATACCCTCCATCTCTATTCCTTCCCGTCATTTTCCTACTTCCCCCAACCCTACTCAAGGGAAGCGCGACATCTATTGTCACTATCCCTGACCCCCTTACCTAAAAAGATAATCTTTCTACACCCTTGTGCCTGAAATCGAGTACCAACTTGTGCTAATAGTAATTTTTTCCCTTCAATGAATTACTTTTAATTCTTACACCAGTCTCTTACCATGCCTCATCACAAATATAACCACCGAGCGTGGTGGGTGAACGGTTAACGTTCTGGCCTCGCATTCGGGAGGACGCTGGTTCGAATCCCCGTCCGAGCATCCAGATTTGGGTTTTTCATGGTTTCCCCAAATCACTCCAGGCGGATGCCGGGATGCTTCCTTCAAAAGACAATGGCAGAATTTCTTCCCGTTCGTTGTCCCCAAACTCATCCCGCCTCTAACGACCTAGACTTCGACGAGGCGTAAAGCCATAAGTAAATAAAAAAATATACGCCTCGAACACTCCTATAACCATAAGGGCAAATAATTGTAAATCAGCTGTATCCATTAAAAATGTACTTATAATCGATTCAAAAGAGCAATTATGATATAAAAGTTGTGGAGAGAGTCTAAAAAACAGTCCAGCATAGGCTTGTTCAAGCCAGTTGGTGGCAATTGTTTGTATTTGACAAATCTCGGCTATAATTCAGATTGGTGACAATATAGGTCGGTCTCATTTGAGTAAAGCCGATCTGTGATAGTTTAGGGTGGTTGGAGGAACAGGGAAAGGAGGGAATGGATTGGAGTGGATAAGGGGGTGTCGGCACGTGTCAATTCCAAGTAGACCAACTAATTAGCATAATCGTTTTCTTACAGGTGAGCTTATATGAGGTACATGCTACTACTGAAATAGATCAAACTCTGTTTGGAAAAAGACTCACGCCGAGTACTTCAGTGATGGATCCTGAGTCTCTGTCCCTGGAGGGGCTGATCCCAGACTCACCAGCAGTGCAGTTGTAAGTCCGGTAATGGTTCACGCCGAAGAAATCAGATGAACCTGAAACACAGAAGCTTCTTGTAACGGTTTTTGTTATTTAAATTCGAGGTTTAGATCTTACTCGTCTTACATGTTATGTGTATTAAGAAACGGGCGAATTCCTTTTCCAAGAAAGGTAATGATGATAATTTTTATCTACTTCTCGTTCTTGAGAAAGCCAATTATTAAATATAAAAGTGAATCAAAAAGAGATTATATTACTTACGATTTATTTGCGCTTACTTCCTAAGGGTACGACCTCAACAATTAAATTTAGTGAAGGTTAATTTGAAAACTGTAAACTACATCGCAACGATATTGTAATGCCAAAGAATAGTATGCATTAATATGCATTTCTTTAGATAAAAAGAAGTATTTCTCACCCCTGATGTATTCAATCTCCTCTTCGGTGAAAGTTGGTAGCCGTGATCGGGGACGCCCCTCTGCAGCACTGTTGGCGTCGACTCTCTCCCTGACGACTGCGGGGTAGTCACCCTCGTCTGTATAAATTGGGTGCGCGAAGATGCCACCCTAACGAGTGAATGAAACCTTTAATTAGCTTCGTATGATTAGGAGAAAGGCAAGTTTGGTAGCTACCGAGATTTATTACTTGAACAAAAAGACTAAAGCAGATGACATTTATTCTAGCTAAAGAAAATATTAAGAAATGTTCACTCTCATACAACAAGAATAAAGAACATTTTAAACCAAGTGAGGGACTTTGTTAACTTTGCGAAATAACAATGAACGTTATTATACTCGTATGTAAGGCCAGTTCCAACGAATGAAATAATTAAATTTCTTCAAAATTTATTAAAACATAAAGAGTCCATATAGTGACCATATTTTTACAATCGGTTACAAGATAATTCGACTGATTTTCAATCTTCCATCCCTTCCTATCTTGTGATAACCTCTTCATTTTCACATACCGCTTACAATCTACATCTTCAATTATCTGCTTCAAATATTCCAATCTTTGTCTGCCTCTACAGTTCTTTTCTTCGACTGTTCCCTCCACCGATCCCGCATGTTTTAAAATTTGACCTACCATCCTATATCTTATTTCTGGAAAACTCTTCCACAAGCTTCTTTTTTCCACCATAATTTCCAAAAACTTGTTTTTTTTCCTTACTGCTTAGCGCCTCGTCGAAGGCTAAGGTCATTAGGGGCGGGATGGGACTGGGGACAAGGAACGGATCGGCCATGGCCTTTTGAAGGAAGCATCCCTGCATTCGCCTGGAGTGATTTGGGTAAACCATGGAAAACCAAAATCTGGATGCCCGGATGGGGATCCGAACCGGCGTCCTCTCAAATTAGTGCTCGTTCATTTCGTACTTTATCTGTCCAAATTAGTGCTAATGGCAAACTATTTCGAATGCCGCAAATTTGTCTTCTCTCTGGTATCCCTCAAGTCCATGCTTTGCTACCACAAAGTGCTGTGCTCCACACAGAGAGTTTTAAAAAGTTCTTTCTGCGTCCTCTTAATTTTCAGCATCCTTATATATTTTGATTTTTACTGGCTTATCACTAAAAGAATTTGTTCGTTATTCTCGCGATTAACATCCACTGTTATAAATTGTTTATATACAATTGATATATTTAACTTTCAATCAATGCCTTAGAAGAAGACCACAAACGAATAACTTTACCAGAGTCATTAATGTTCTATTACGAGCTATCACTTAACAATCTTTCACAGCAAGTGCTGTCATCCTTAGACTGAGTACTTTTAAAAACAAGACACTGGAATAACATGAAAACTTACCATAAACTGCAGACTCCTTTCGGCAGCTTCAATGTCTTCCGTGGAGTTTGTGTTAGGCGCGTACCAGTTGATATTAAGCGTTATACCAACATTACCTGCAACAAATAAATATTGGAGAGACTGCTTCGACTAAATGATGAAAACAACTACCCCATTTAAAACGAAAATTGGTTTTTTGTAGTATTAATTGGATTACTGTTAGCAACTATGCTGGAATTTGAACTATTTAATTAATAGTAATCTTGGAATGATGTTTGTTAAGTTATTTACAGTTATTATCGATACGCTTGGAGTACTTTAGCACTTAGTAACACAATCTACTAAGCAAACTAACATTGCCAAGTGCCTTAGGGTTTCGTACACAAATTGAATTAAAAAAAAAAAAAAAAAAAAATCAATAAAAAATTACTGTAGATCTCGGCAAATTTTGAGAATAACTATTTTTACAGTTTTTTTAACACACAATTCATGATACACACTATTGGATGGCACAGAAGATTTTTTTTTTCTTGAATAAAGTCTAATGAAGTACCAAATTTTCGAAGATTATTCCTTTCGTTATTTTGCGAAACCGTAAATTCCAGAAAGGGCACTTTAATTCTCCTTTAAATTTTATGAGGATACATCATCATCATCTGCCATTTCAATCATTAAATGATCTGGCTTCTTAGAGCTAAGAGTTAAGATAGATCCTGAGCAGTCTTGTCCATGTCGAACGATCTTGGACGATCCTCTGCCAGTTAACACCAACAACCTTGTGCTTGTCCTTGTCCTCTCGGTCTGGTGGTCGACGCCTCGGTTTTTGGTGATCACTTTGACTCCACTACAACACTGACAGCGGACCCTCTCTAAGATGTCTGTAACCCCTGTGGCTGTTTTATTGTCGAAGCTCTCTTCTTGTCTTTTATAATTTAAACCTAGAAATGACCTTTCCATAGCTCGCTGTGCTGATCTAAGTTCATATCGCCGTAAATTTGGAAAGAATCAGTATTTGTGTGTGTATGTCCGTGTTATGTGTTATTTCCCCGGCGCAGCCCTCAACTATTGCATCCTTTGTTATTTGGATCAGTAGTTTATAGGACCGAGCGTGGTGGGTGAGCGCCTAACGCTCTGGCCTCGCATTCGGGAGGATGGTGGTTCGAATCCACGTCCAGGTATCCAGACTTGGGTTTTCCATGTTTTTTTTTTTTTTTTTTTTTTTTTTTTTTTTTTTTTTTTTTTTTTTTTTTTTTTGTAAATCACTACAGGCGAATGCCGGGATGCGTTCTTCAAATCGGCCATCACTAAATACCTTCCCGTTACTTGTCTCCAGTCCCATCCCGCCTCTAATTACCTCGACGTCGACGAGGCGTAAAGCCATAAGCAAAAAAAAAGTAGTTTAAAAATTAAGGAGTGAATTTGAATTTTTATGGTTTTTGCTAAAAACTTGTACAAATCACGGAATAAATTGAAAATGCTATCATCTTTGTAGTCGATGGGTTGCATCTCTCATTTCTTACCACTAAATATTAACTAATAACCGGATATATTGGTCGTATAAAAACTCGGAAACTACGGAGCAGATTTCGATGGGGTTTTCACCGGTTTAAAGCTTAGAATCTCAATTCAATTGTTTGGCATGTCTTATGTTTCAATGTTATACAACGCAGGAGCATTAAATGAAATTCTGAACGTGTGATGACAAATCCTAAAGATGGAAGGATTAGATGTTGCATACTTCGCACTAAACACATAACTACAATGTCTCTGACCATAGCCTTTAATGAAAGCAATAAGATAACTTTACAATAATAACTATTTTGCACACTAAACAAAACTTGAAGTATTTTTTCCTTTAATTCGGTATATTCAATTTTTAAACGTTATAGATAGCCGTAACTTGAAGTATTATTTCCTTTAATTTGGCATATTCAATTTTTAAACGCCATAGATAGCCGTATAAACAACAGAGATTTTCTTTAAGCACGATCTCTGGACAATATCTCTCGCCTTCAGCATTAGTCTTCTGTTTACAATAATATTATTCCGGATTCACTTTTGATATTTGTATAAAAGGCTTAATGTGAGGAGTTGAAGTATCTAGCGTTTCGAGAAAAAAGTATATCAATTCATTTCACAATTGAATCAAATGTGAGTTTCTAACATAATCTAGCGTTGTTTAGTAATGTAGTAATGCAATTTCTTAACCAAATTAACGAAGCTTGATATACATGAATCTTTTCAGACTAATGAAAATAGTGGACGTGCGAATAAACTTCAACACACCCGTTTCTTTGTAAGGGGCGGGTAAACCTAGGTTTGCTTTAATGTCGAAAAACGTTGGCGATGCCGGGTACTCCGCTAGTATTAACTAAAGAAGATTTTTGTTTCAGTTCCATCTCCTCCCACTAACTATATTCAATCTCACGAATTTTCCAAGCTTTACTATACTTTCGTGCTGAGGTTAGTAGGAAATGGAGTGGTGTGTACTTACAAATTTCGAAGTTAACTCTTTTAGAAGTTATGAGAATAGATAGAAGAATGGACATACAGAGAAAGGGAAAGTGAATGAATCCGTATAGGTAGTACTTTCACTCAGGAGGTCTATTCGTATAATTTTAATTCACATCTGGTAAGAGAGTGTGTAAAGATTTAGACACAGCTGTCACTCAAGCAGGCTGCTCAGTGGTTCACTCACCATTCTGTGTGGCTCTGTACTGCTCGTCGTACAGTCTATACACCTGTCCGTGAGATCTCAGCACTGTGTGTGTAGTCAGGTAGTCGCCGATACCAGAGGCGTTCTGCGACGGAGCCATTGTCTCGTAGCCTGCATAACCCGTCACGAAGACCGACGGCTCGTTGAATGTAATCCACCACTTCACCTGTGACCAACAAAGATATCACTCAGAAACTACACATTTCTTTCAGATCTGAGTGCTGTAATCTTAAGTTTTAAAAGATGTAGTAATAGAAAATTATGTTGCTGTCCACTTAAAATGCAAACAAAAAATCAATGAATTTTTTAAAGATTTTATAGAAAAAGTAACTCGAATAATCGGAGGTGTTTACAGCTTTTCAACGAATACACAACATGACGTTATAAGACTGCAACCGATCAGAAAGAATTACGTTGAGAAATTATTTCCTTCCGCCTCCGCTGACACGCCACTCGCTTTCTAAAATGATAATGCAATATACGTCTCTAGACTGGTATGATGTAATCCTCAATCCGTTCCTATCTTGCACTAACCTCTTCATGTCTACATACCCATTACAACCCACGTCCTAAATTATCTGCTTCATATATTATAATCTCTGTCCTCCTCTACAGTTCTTACATTCGACTGTTCCCACCACTAACAAATTAACCAATTCTGCATGTCTCAAAATATGACCCACCATCCTGTCTGTCATTTCTGTAAGCCTCTTCCACAACTTCTTCCATCATTTCAAAGACTTGTCCATTTATTACTTTATCTGCACACTTAATTTTCAGCTTCCTCATATAGCACCACATTTCAAACGCAGCAATTTTCCTTCTGTCTGGTATTCTTAAAGTCCATGCTTCGCTACCGTAACGAGCTGTGCTCCACATATAGAGCTTTAAAAGGTTTTTTGTAAGTCCTACATCAATACTTGAAACTAAAAGATTCCTCTTTCTCATAATGGCTCTTATTGCTATTGGTATTCTACTTTTAACGTCATTACTGCTTCAGCCATCAATTGTAATTTTGCTTCCCAAATAGTATAATTACTTCTCCCATAGTACCTGATCCTATATTTATGTTTAATCTCATTTCTGCTACATTTCATCAGTTTCGTCTTGTTTCTATTTACTCTCTCTTCAGTATTTTGTTCGTGTCATTCAGTATCGTCAGCCTGTTCTGCTGACAAGACAACGTCATCAAAAAATCTTAGCATACTATGGTATGACAGCGTCATCCCCCTATTAATATTAATATACTCATAATTAATATTCAGATTAATTATATTTATTTTATTCAAATATGTAAATTGTGTAGGGCTAATCAACTCATAGGTGTATTAAGCCCGGGCGGCCGAATTTATTATTGTATAATTTTAGTTTAATGCAAGACTGCTGTTAGGAAAGAATTAAACGGTGAAAATGTTAGCACTCAGTGGCAGTTTTGAACATTCAAAGCTGGTCGCTGGCGGCAGCCAGACGCCCTGTGCACAATGGAAGTGACCGGTGGAGGGTGGAGAGATACCGTTAGCTTGGAGAGGGCAATGTGCTTCGGCTCTACGCTGAGGGCGCAAGGTCACAGATAACGCGCCCAAACCGACCGGCGAATGATAGCAACGCCGCGACACACGTGATTGTGTAATACTTCGTTTCACCAATCGTGTATAGCCACAGGGTCTACATTTGTTGATGAAAGGCTTCTTTTCCATGTTCTGGGAGAGGAGAAGCTGATTTCTTCGTGGCGGCAGAAAAGACGCCATCACTTGAGACTTGCTGCCCAGACGAGCTGGAGTACACACGTACTGTCCGGGTGTGGCCCGACACACTCGACTAGCTGTTCGTCCATGGTTGAAGATAGGCGCTTTCTGGCTCAGACGTTGCCGGAAGCATAGTGTCTTATCTCGTAGATGCCATCACCACTGATGCAATAGCGTGGATGGGCTATCCACGGATCTGCATCCGACTGCGACACAGCGTGCCGCAATTCTTCAAGCAGTTGCAACAACGGTAATGTACCGACGCAAGGTCATTGGTTCCATGGGTTTTTGACGAGGCTTACAGACCCATAAGCGATCCATGTGAATAGACTCTCTGCTATGATCATCAAATATTGCTGAGCTAGCCAACATTCCATATTGACCAATATTGAACTTTCAAGCATCTTGCTCATCATAACATAATTCAAATGATGTTTTCACATTAATTGGCACCCCTGGGATTTTTTTTTGTAACATTTTTAACTTTAATCTATTTGCCTGCGACACCATACTATTTTACATTCATTTTGCAAATCTCTGAAATACTTAAATCTATTAATTTTTGCATTTAACCGGCAAATTGTAAGGCCTGGGTATTGCTTGCTGGTTTTGAATATCTTGTGCTTAACGTTAAAATTAAATATACCCTGCAGTGTATAAGCCAGAAGATAAAATAAATTCAATATTTTATTTACCTGTAATTCTTGCAGCATTCAAGATGTTCAAGATTCTGGTTCACCAGATTAACAAATTAATATTAATCTTCCCGATAAAATTTCAAGGTAATGGTCCCCCCCCCCGCCCCCCCATCTTCATTCGGTGGTTCATTACAACACTGATTTTTTCTCCGAAGTCTTGCCACATGCAAATTTTTCTTTCACTTCCTTGCTTCCCCTACATACAAACTGAATATTAATTGTGAAAGGCTACAACCTTGTCTCACACCCGTTATGAATGGTGCATGTCTCTCATGATTCTCTACTTTTATTTTAACTACTTGATTCTTATTCTTCTATATCGATATTTTAGACCTTACTGCTGTAAAATTTTGAACATCTTGTCCCACCTAACATTATCAAAAGCTTTTTCTAAATCAACAAACGCCATAAAGGTATCTTTGTTTTTCTTGATCCGCTCTTCAAGTATTAATCTTAAAGCCAGAATTGCTTCCCTTATACCGTAGTTTTTCCTAAACCCAAATTGATCTTCAGCTACTATCTCTTCTACTAATCTTTCCATTCTTCTACATTCTGGTCGGAAATTATGAAGGATATGTTGTTAGTCTTATAGTTGCAATACTTCTCACATTTGTCAGCTTGTGCTCTTTTCAGAAATGTGAAGATGATACTTTTATTAAAATCAGTTGGAATTTCTCTTGTTTTATAACTTTTTGATATCAGTTTGAACAATCTTTTGATTCTTTCTACTCCTAGAAATTTAAGAAGATCTTCAGGGATCTCATAAATTCCAACTGTCTTATTTGCTTTCAAGTGATTCAGAGCTCTATCAAATTATATCCACAAAACAGGATCTCTTAAGTCATCAATGCCGACATCGACTTCCTTTTCCATTACGATGTTAGTCTTGTCATCCCCATCCTAGAGTTTCGGAATGAATATTCACCATGGGTTAGCTCTATCTTCTGAGCTTAAAAGAGGTTTCCCTTCGTCAGTTTTAATGTTTATACATTAATATGTGGGCGATAATTTTCGTAACTGATACTGTTGACTGCTAAATAAAGTATCTAAAAAAATGAAACATGTATTCCGGTAATGAAGGAAGCAGAAACGTAAGGTATGGACAGTCCCGCCGTAAGCGGGCGTGCAAGGCGTGCACTGCGCGCGGGAGGCATATCAAGGGGGGCGGCAAATCGAGTGGTCGACAGTCACCGTCCCGCGATAGTTGTCACTCATTTGTCGCCGCGACGAAACTTAAGTAGCGGGCGACCTATTTTTTTAGCTCAACTGCTCCTTCCGGCGACATTCGGGGTGGCAACAATGGGGGCGGCAAATAATGTTTGAAGGGGCGGCAATCTCACAATTTTTACATGGTTCGGAAAACTACTAGGTCCACCACTGGCTGTAGTTAGACAGAGGGCGGCATAATCTATATTGCACACGGGCGTTCAAACAGCTAGCGGCGGTCCTGGGTATGGTCCAGTTTATAAAACAAGTTGGTACAGAAACTACTGTAATTAGTCTAATTTTCAGCGAGGAAATGAAGCGACAGGGTATTAAGAACATGATGTTCTTAGGAACTAAATAATGAAGACTAATGCGTTAGATTTTAAAGGACAATAAAATATTAATATTTGAGTTGTTGCGACAGGAGTAAAAAATTATCTCATTCAAATCATTTTATTTACTGATCCAATGATAAATTCAACTAAAACTAAAACTCATCTCGTTCATATAGTAGGGGAAGAACGCAGTTGAAGGGCGAGGAGATCGCTGTATTAAAAATAGTAATCTTGCTTTTGTTATCTCTTGCATGGAAAGTAATGCTTTTGAAACCGAGATAAAATGACATGTTAGAAACAAATTATTTGTGCTTTCAGTTCAATGATAGACCTATAGTTTGTCGCTTATTGTTAATATGAGAGTATCAAGTTTCCACCAAGTGTGAAGAAATGGAATCTTTTTGTCCGTCGTACTGTTAATTGTCTACAGAAGTAGGAGAGTGTAATACGGTTTAGTCAATAAAGTAGGTTAATGATACGTAACGAAGTTTTTGCTTCGTGTTTTGTAAGAGAAACATAAAAAACGAACATGAAAGAATATTTCCAATAATATGTAAAACTGAATTAAAAATGCAGTTTCAGAGTAATTAATAAGATTAGCACATAGAAAAATCTTAAACATACTAACAGTTAAAGGTTTTTTATACACATAGATCTGGCGGTGTTAAAGAACTCTGGTACTATTTTTGGCTGCACAATGAAGAAGGAAGAAATGGTGTGAGAAAATAAATTGTGTCAGAAGGCAACGTTAAAATTTTTCGACAATGGTGTTTCTGGTTTGGATGTGGTTCGTGGTCCTTATCTAAGGCACTAGATACGAGTGATTTATATACTCACTCTGTCTCCAAAGTTTTCGAAGAGTATTCTGGCGTACTCGACGAAGTAGTCGGACAGCAAGGGGTTAGGCCATCCACCAATGTACTGCAGAGCCTGTGGTAGATCCCAGTGGTACATTGTAACCTGCAAAAATAGAAACAATTGAATGAATAACACCGAGGAAGACGCGTAAGGGACGATACAAAAACTGTAAATTGCAATTGAAATAAAAGCAATTTATTTCCTGAATCCATAGCGAGTGAAGCAAAGTAAGTGGTAAAAAACTCCTGGATACACCGGTCACTTAAATCAGTGGATGTACTAGTGAGATGAGTGTTACAAAGTGGGTAGCAAGATATTTATCAATCGCCTTCTGAAGCACACAGTGGGACAGTTTAAATCCTCCATTACGATACCTAAAAAGTCGATTTCAGATAGTTGTATTCGAACAAATTCAACTGCCGATTCCGTACTAGGAATTTACTGTGTGAATAAAAAATTTGTAGTACATTATTAACCATGAAAAACTGATACGTACTTATAAAATCCAAAGAAAAAGAGAACAGAAGAGGAACATGAATAGATATGATCTTAAAGCTATAAATTTGTTCGTAAGTAAACAAGAATGTATTAGGTGCCATCGAAAGTGTTTCAGTGTTGGAGAATTAAAACATTATCTTGAGTAACGCACTGTTGATATTCTATTGTAGCTGTGGAAAAACCAAGTTCCCCATATTTTTCGTTTTTTAAAAACTTTGTACACTCTTTCAAATAAATGTCAACAAATAAAATGTCGGCATAACTGTGATTGATCAACTTGAATTGAAGGGATTCCGTACAATGTTGAAAAATTTTTTGTTTTGTTTTTGGCATCTTAACTGATTTTAAACGGTCTTAAAGCAGAGCTATTTTATTCACTTCCACATACCCGATGAAATATACGTCGTGAGCTGACTGTTTCATATACTTTAAAATACAGATACGCTAAACTTGTTGCCCTCAACGGTTCCATCTGCCTTCAAATTAATTTGTTCCTCATTGAGGAAAACACCAACAACTTCATGAATGCAATGCCACGCCGCATCTGAGTCAATTTTTTTAGTTATGCCCTGTTTTTTTAGGCATTAATGCTTACCATTGGGAGTTTTATGCTTCCATATTTACCCCATGCGGAATTTTAATTGGGGTGACTTTCGGTTTCCTTCAGTAAAATGGTCGAGTGTAATTTAAAGTTGCAGTAAGTGTAGATGCCAGTGACGGATACGTTTGTTTGGTGTTTATTCTTGTTGTTCATGAGAAATTAGAGAAGTGACAGAGTGAAAACCAGTACCAGGTTTTTATTTCACACTTTTTTCTGAAAACAGCAATGTGGATGCCAAGTTCAACGCACCCTTCAGAAGAACGCACCCTCAAATGTGTCGTATGCCTTTCTCTTTCATAAACGATATTGGAGACTAATAGTGTTTAAGATCGTTTTCTGATTGACTCAGTTATCTGCACGGAAGTAGAGATCCTCTGATTGTTAAAAATTGAGTGTGATCTTGAAATTTATTCCGGTATAGTGTCATATCATCATCATCATCTAGGACAGCTTCCAGCCACTGGCCGGGTCTGCTGGGAACAAAAGCCTCGCCAGCGCTTCCTTTCTAAACACCATCTCTCTTCTTCCACTGTCGCCCAATTTCCTCCTCTTTCCTACACACATTTCTTAACACCTTTAATCCATCTGTCCCTCGGTCTCCCTCTAGGCCTCTTCCCTTTCAGCTCCATGTCCAGCATCTTCCTTGGTAGCCTCTCCTGACCCATTCTCTTTACATGCCTGTACCACTGTAGCCTAGATTTTTCAATTATTTGTTGTAGCGGTTCTTCCTTTATCATCTCCCTGATTCTCTCATTCCTTATTCTGTCTCTTCTTTTTACTCCCACTCTACTCCTCTGAAATTTCATTTCCACAGATTGTACTCTCCCTTTGTCTCTCTCCTTCATCACCCATGTTTGTGCCCCATATGTTAAAATTGGCACAAAATATGTTTTATATATTGCCTCTTTACTCTTTTGTGGAACATCCCTACTCCATAACAGACTTCTAATACTTTTAAAAAATCCATCTGCACATCTTATTCTTTCGTTTATTTCCATCCTGTTTCCTCCATTTTCTTCAATATAGCTTCCCAAATATTTGAAACATTCCACTCTATTTAGTTGCTCCCCTCTAAGTGATATGCCTAAGTCCGTCCTGTTCTTCTTTCTTGTTGTTATCACCACTTCACTTTTTCTCGCAGAGAACTTCATACCATAGGCTGCAACTACTCTTTCCCACACATCCAGTTGATACTGTACCTCTCTTTCATCCTCTCCCCAAAGTTATAGGTCGTCCGCAAATGCCATTGCTTTCATTTTTCCTTCCCCAATGCTCTGCACCACCTTCTTCAATATTTCATCCATAGCTACAATAAATAACAGGGGTGATAGGGTACTTCCTTGTTTCAGTCCATTTTTCAAATGGAACCATCCAGTCTTATCCGTTCCCACTTTGACACAGCTCTTACTACCCTCATACATTTCCTTCACTCTTTACACTATCTCCATTTTTACTGAATTTTTTCTCAGTCCTTCCCACAGTTTTGTTTCGGCTGAGGCTGTCATATGCCTTTTCAATGTCCAGAAAGGCCATCACCAGATCTTTCCCATACTCGTAGTGTCATATATAGTAACATAAATTATAACCTATTGGAGGAAGTGAAAATTTATGCTCATAAAGAATTAAAACAATAACGGTTTTACGGATGAGAAAAAGAATGGTTAAGGTAAATTCTTTGGATATTTTAGCTTAGTGGTACAAAACAAGATGAAGTGATATCTGCACGTGTGTTCGGTTGCGTAGGTAAAGATTGAATTTTGACGAATTGGGATATACAGTAATTAATCCTTAGGCCGCGTTTACACGTTGCTAGTTGGTTAGACCGAGGATACTATCTGGGGTACGTGTGCAGCACTGGACAGTCACTCTCCTCGTGTAAACAGATACAAGACAGTCAGTTAACTGAGGATAGTGGACTCGGTTCATGACCAACTTTTAATGTGCGAGTTCAACAAACAAGATGGCGACAACTAACAAGTCGCGTAAGAGGAGTGAAGCAGAGGCATTAAAATCTTTAGAACCGCATGAAAGTGAGGAAATTCTGTGGAATTTTAAAAATTATAAGAACAAGGATTTTAGAGATTCTTCTAAACGGTCTCATTTTTTATATATTGGCAAAAATATTTCACATCAGCTCTTTATATTGAGATACAGTTAGTCTTAAATAATTTCTGTGACTCTCTACGTCTTAAATTATAACTTCATTAAAAAAAATGAGCCGAGAATTTTAAAGCGTTTGTTTTTTAAATTCACTGTTGAAGTCATTAGAGGCGAGATGGTACTGGGGAGAAGAAACAGGAAGGAATTTGGCTATGTCCTTTCGAAGGTAGCATCTCTGCATTCGCCTGGAGTGATTTGGGAAAACCATGGAAAACCCAAATCTGGATGCCCGGACGGGGATTCCAACTGGCGTCCTCCCGAATACGAGGCCAGAGCGTTTATTTTATTTTATTTTATTTTTCAATCTTGTTCCATGGATCCCTGCTGAGGAAGTACCTCTGGGATGTGAAATATGTCATTGTTGATACATATACACATAATATGAGTCATATCATAGTAAATATATATATATACATATTTTACAAATACAAGAAATAATAATAAACATACATTTTTGCAACTGAGTTTTGCAAACGTCATAATGAGTACAATTAATTATTTTCTTCAAATTCTTGAATGGAGTAGAAGGAGTTGCCAATAAGATAATCTCTAAGTTTTTGTTTGAATACATCTTTATTATCTGAAAGCTGTTTTATACGATTAGTTAGTTTATTAAACAGATGTATCCCAGAATAATTAACTCCTCTTTGCACTAATGACAGAGATGTTTGTGTTTTATGCAAGTTATTTCTATTTCTTGTATTGAAACTTTGTACCTGTGAATTAGGTGTAAACAGGTTAAAATTTTCTATGACAAAGCTCATGAGAGAATATATATACTGAGAATACATTGTAAGAATATTGAGTTTCTTAAAGAGTTGTCTGCAAGAAGTTCTTGGTTTTACCCTACACAGAAACCTAATAGCTCTTTTCTGTGCTATGAAAACTTTTTTACTTTGTGAAGAGTTTCCCCAAAAAATTATGCCATATGACATTACTGAATGAAAATATGAGGAGTACACCTGTTTCATTAATTCTAGATCTGCTGTTAGAGAAAGTGTTCGTATTGCGAAGGTGGCACTACTTAACTTTGTCAGTAGTGTAGTGATATGATCATGCCAACAGAGTTTCTGATCTATTTTAATACCAAGAAATTTTATACTCTCTGTTTCTAAGATTGTGTTGTTTTTATAGTTTATACATATATCTGGCTGTGTATAGTTTTTTGTTTTAAACCTAATATAATGTGTTTTTTCAAAATTTTATTTTAATGAATTTGCCTTAAACCAATTTGCTACTACCCTAAGTACTTCATTTACATTAAATTCTATAGTACTGTTTGGTGTTTTACGCACAGTCAGGTTAGTGTCAGCTGCAAATAAAACACTCTTAACTATGTCGGATAAATTTCCAGGAAGGTCATTGATGTATAACAGAAAGAGGAGGGGACCTAATACAGAGCCTTGTGGAATTCCATGTTTTATTTTCTCCCAGTCTGATGAAGCATCTTTACTTATTTTAGAATAAAAAATTGAAACTTTTTGCATTCGGCTTTCAATGTATGATTTAAACCATTTACCTGCGGTCCCAAAAATACCATAGTATTCCATTTTTTTCAAAAGTAATTCATGATTTACACAGTCAAATGCTTTTGCAAGATCACAAAATATTCCTACAGGATTCATTTTATTATTCAGTTCCTCAAATGTGTTATTTAAAAATGAATATATAGCCATTTCTATGGACGATTCTTTTTTGAACCCAAATTGTGAATTAGTGAGGATATTATAGTGTGTAACATGTTTTATTACTCTACTATACATGACTTTTTCAAAAACCTTTGAGAATGTTGAAAGTAATGAAATGGGACGATAGTTGTCTACACATGTTACTTCTCCTTTTTTAAATAATGGTTTTCCAACAGCATATTTTAGTCTATCGGGAAAAACACCTTGTATTAAGGATTCATTACAAATGTGAGCAAGTACATGACTGATACAGTCTGAACATCTTTTCAGTAATTTACTTGAAATATTGTCATAGCTGGAAGAGTTTTTAGGTTTTAATTGTTTAATGAGTTTATTTATTTCTGAGACTGTTACTGGTGGCAATTTCATCTCCACAAAGCTATTTGGGAAAGCTGTCTCAAGAAGCCTTAGAGCACTATGTGGGGATTGCTTTTCTATGCCTAATTTATCTACTACTGACGTAAAATGTTTGTTAAATATTTTACAAACTTCCCCTACTTCGCTATACACATATCCATTTTGTTCTATTTTTATGTCTTTAGAGTGATTTACAGTTTTTCCTGTTTCAGTCTTTATTATATTCCATATTGTTCTCATTTTATTGTCTGAATTTTCCATTTTCGCCGATATGTACCTGTTCTTGGCCTTCCTTATTACATTTCTTAGTATTTTAGAATAAAGTTTATAGTGTACTTTCAGCGCATAGTTATCTGATTCTCTCATTTTTAAATAAAGGTCCCTCTTTGTTTTACTAAAGATTCTAATACCCTTTGTTATCCATCCCATGCCCAGTTCATTGTTTGGAGTGTTGAGAATTTTCCTTTTTTTGAAACTACCTTCAAAAAGTGTTAGAAATATATTCAGAAAGGAATCAAATTTCGCATTAACACCCTGCGCATTATATACTTCTAACCAGTTTTCATTGTTTAAGGTATCTATGAAGTGTTTTATATTATTTTCACTAATATTTCTTCTATAAACCCAGCTTTTCTTTATCTGTTTAACAGTGTTCCTGGACTCGATACATAATAGCTGGGCATCATGATCTGAGATACCATTTATTACTGGAAGTATGCTGTAATTACTGCACTGAGAAATATCCATAAAAAAATTATCAATTGCAGTCCTGCTATTATTTTGTATTCTCGTAGGAAAATTTACAAGTGCTGTTAAGTTAAAAGACAACATCAAGGCTTACATATCTAATCTATCATTGCTGTGATTCAGAAAGTCAACATTGAAATCTCCACATAATACTATTTGTTTGCTATTAGTAAAACTTAGTAGCAAAGACTCTAAATGAGATAAAAACAGTCTGAAATTACCTGAGGGGGCCCTGTAAATTGCTATCACTATCAGCTCTTCCTTATCATATTCTAGTTTAGTAACACAACATTCAAAGTGTTGTTCTGTACAATACTTACTTACAACTACACTACTGCATTTAATATTATTTTTAACAAAAAATGGCAACTCCCCCTTTCTCCATTTTACATCTTCAGAAATGAGAGCTTAATTTATAATTTGGGATGGACAGCTGAGATATTCCTGTATCAGACAAATGATGCTCAGATATACACAAAACGTCTACATTAAAATTTCTGGAATTTTGAATCTCTTCTAGGCTTAAGGTAATGTCATCAGTTTTACTAAATATTCCTCTTATATTTTGGTGGAAAATACTGATCTGAACACTTTGACGCAATGACTTTGAATTGTTTATTTTATTATTACATACTGGTATATCAGTTGGAATTTTTAATTTCAACAAATTATGATCATCAGAGACATTAATTTCCTTTAGACGTTAACCGCTAACCCACCATGCTCGGTAGTACAATCTTGTTCAGTTTTTTATGATGTACCATCCCTGTTGCGAAGCACAGGCGAGGAAGACACTATGCGCTACTTCTGCATGCCGAGCCTTTCTTTGCCCGCCGAGCCTTTCTTTGCCCGCCGAGCCTTCGTTTGTCCGCCGATTCCGGGGAAGCTCCTGCGGTAACAGCTCACACTAATAGAGAGTACCAGTCAAAGGAATAAACGAGCGTGAGTAGTAGGCAATTTACACGACACTAATTGTGAAAATACAAAGAAACGCTCGTTTTGTGACCGTTGACATCAAAAACGTGTCACGGGCTCGATACAGAAGTTGGATTATATGGTAGAAAGACGACATAGATTCCCCTTAAATTTATCGGAAAATATAGGTTTGAAAGTAATGGCGTAGGTGTAGATCTTTTCACTACGTAAGCACTGCGGAGTTTTTTTTATTATTATTATTATTTTATTTTATTTTTTTACACCAATACACAGTCTAGTGATTAGGAAGTGGCGTAGAGATTCTTGTTTTCGCACAGTGCTTTGCACTAAACTCAAATCTAGATCTACGAGGAATACATCAACTTTCTCTTGTGACCGAGAGTTGTGTAGGTGGAAAAGCAAGTTTTGCATTCGGAGAAAGTAGGTTCAAATCCCTATCCACCCATCCAGATTCCGCTTATTCATCATTTATAAAAATCACTCCAGATGAATGCCAGCCATAGCCGAATTCCTTTTCGTTCCTTGCCCTCAGTCCTTTTCCGGCTCTCAAAGAGGCGCAAAGACACAATAGGGAAAGGAGTGAAATCTCTTGTGCCGTCAGTAATATGCAATGTAAATGTTATATTCCTAAAACTGTACAGCCGTTTACATACCACTGGCGTGATGTTGTTCTCGATGAGCAGGTTGATGAGGTTGTTGTAGTAGTCAATACCGGGCTGGTTGATAACATTCAGATCTCCAGTGGGCAGGATACGGGACCAAGCGATGGAGAATCGATATGCGTCCACCTAATTGGAAAATCAATACCCATAAAATTCCCATAAATGAAAGTGATAGTAACTTCCTTTCCCATTGATACTTTTCTGGTAGGTAACATGTTTTCATCTGGTGATTGTATCGTGAAAAGCAGATACAAAAAGACATTTTTTTAGTTAGCTTTTTTATGTACAAAAACTCCTTGGATTACAAAAATAATTAGGTGACAGGAAATACTGGTACTTCGTATCTCTCACTGTTAACGAAAATAACAGACAATTTGATGCGTAAAAAAATAACGCCGCAGGTTAGGCTCAAGTCATTCTTAATCTTAAATATTGACGGACAATACTCCAATATTATTTATAGTCTGGATGAAAAGGAACACTCAGGAAATAAAAAGGTAAGAGAAGTGCAGACCATATTGTTTCATCTGTTAACATCAGTGTAACGGTCAGTTTAGAAATAAAGCTTGTAATTTCTGAAGAAACGTTTTATCAGAAGATTCGATATACTCTCAAAAGTATTCAAGAGAAGCACGTATATGACAGAATCTTAAAAAGAATGGTATTTTCCTCATTTTCTGCAGTGAAGTGTTCGACCGTCTTCTGCTCACCATTCAGCTTTGTCCAACTTGCAAAGAAATCATATAACTTTATCGCATTGTCTAGGTATGTCTGGTATTGTCTAGGTAAAGTAGATGTTGCATGTAGGAAGATCAAACAAAATTTTGGAGAAATGAAGAAAAGAGATGCAAACATTAAACTGCCGATGGGAAACCTCTTTTAAGCTCAGAAGATAGAACTAACCCATAGAAGAAATATATTGCGAAACTGTAGTATGGGGATGATAAAAATAACATCGTAATGGAAAAGGAAGGCGATGTCGACATTGATGACTTATAAGATCCTATTTTGAGGATAGAATCTTGAAAGCAAATAAGGCAGTTGGAATTGATGAGGTCCCTAGAGAACGTCTTAAATCTCTAGGAGCAGAGGGAATCAAAAGATTGTTCAAACTGATATCAAAAAGTTATAAAACAGTAGAAATTCCAACTGATTTTAATAAAAGTATCATCTTCACACTTATGGAGAAAACACAAGCTGACAAATGTGAGAATTATTACAACTATAAGGATAACATCACATCCTTCAAAATTTCTGACCAGAATAATATGCAGAAGGATGGAAAGGGTAGTTGAAGAAATAGTACGTGAAGTTCAGTTTGGGTTTAGGAAAAACCGCGGTACAAGGGAAGCAATTCTGACTTTAAGATTAATACTTGAAGGGCGGATCAAGAAAAACAAAGATACTTTTATGGCGCTTGTTGGTTTAGAAAAAGCTTTTGATAATGTTATTTGGGACAAGATGTTCAAAATATTAAAGAACTTAGGTCTATAATATCGAGATAGAAGAATACTTTGTGAACTGTGTAAGAATCAAGTGGCTGTAATAAAAGTAGAGAATCGTGAGAGACATGAATCAGTTGAAAATGGTGTGAGACAAGTTTGTGGTCTATCCCCGTTAATAATGATGTTCTATGTAGAGGAGACAATAAAGGAGATAAAAGAAAAAATTTCAAGTGGCATAAGTGTTCAAGGAGAATAAATCTGTATGCAGCGATACGCTGATGACATTGTCTTGTTAGGAGAACAGGCTGAGGATATTGAGAAGTTACTGAATGGAATGAACTAATTACTGAAGTAAGATTTTGGATTGAATATAAATCAAACAAAACAAAAGTGATGAAATTTAGCAGAAATTATACCAATTCTAGTAGATTAAATATAAAAATAGGATCTGATGCAATAGGAGAAGTAATTGAATTCTGCTACTTAGGGAACAAAATTACAACCGATGGTCGAAGCAGGAATGATATTAAAAGCAGAATAACACAAGCAGAATGAGCCTTCATGAAAATAAACTCGTCGACGGCTAAGGTCATTAGAGGCGGGATGGGACTGGGGACAAAGAACTGGAAGGAATTCGGCCATGGCATTTTTGAAGGACGCACCCCGGCATTCGCCTGGAGTGATTTGGGGAAACCATGGAAAACCCAAATCTGGATTCTCGGACGGAAATTCGAACTCGTGTCCACCCGAATGCGAGGCCAGAACGTTAACCGTTCACCCACCACGCTCGGTTGTGGTAGCAAAGCATGGACCTTAGGAATACCAGAAAGAAAGAAAACTGAATCATTCGAAATGCGGTACTACAGAAGAATGCTGTAAATTATGTGGACAGACAAAGTACGAAATGAACGAGTTGTGGAAATGATGGGTGAGTAAAGAAGTTTGTGAAAGAAAGTTACAAAAGAAGAGACAGGCTGTTAGGTCATATTTTGAGACATCCTAGATTGGTTAATTTGTTATTGGAGGGAACAGTGGAAGGTAAGACTGTAGCGAAAGACAGGGATTAGAATATATAAAGCAGATATTCAGAAAATTGCGGACATTGGTTGTAAGGGATATGTGGATATAAAGAAGTTAGCACAAGATAGGAAAGGATGGAGGATTGCATCAAATCAGTCGAAAGACTGATGACAGAAAGGAAAGGTATGTGTAACTTTTGAATATGCTGATAATAGAAATAATAATTTAAATATCATACTCAATAGTACTACTCTCTAAAACCTACACCAATTAATTATCTTGCACAGTACAGAAAGTTTTAAAATTTCGTCTAAGAATGGTGTAGGCATTTTGATGCAATATAAAAACGTTCAGCTCATTTTGAGTAATCAGAACTCACCCCCAGCTGTACGAGCATATCGACGTCTACCTCGTACTTGTGGTAGGAGTCGCAGGCCACATCACCGTTGTCGCCATTGGACCAGTCGGGATGCTCGTGCATCTGACGGTCCCAGATGTTCTCGCCCTTGCCTGTAACGATAATATTGGAATGTTAACAGAATGAAACAATAATATCGAGTTGCCGGTTAGAATCATCTTCTACGACTTTCACATGACTTTGCTAATTTAAAACTAAAAGCAATGCTGGAACATTTTCCTTAGTATTTTGATAAACGAATACGTGACGATCAGAAAGTCCCTCCCCTTATTTTTTTTTGAGCCAAACTGCGGCTGTAATTGTGAAGTTGACAAATCCATTCCCAATGATGAACTTAAAAAAATAAAAAATAAAATAATAATAATAATAATAATAATAAATAAATAAATAGTATTCGGTTTTTAGCTATTATACTACCATCATTTTCCTCAATTGTGTCAGATTCTTCTAGTATTGTTGATAGTGTCAAGTGAAAGGACAAGACGAACACAACATTGAATTAAAACGACCCATGGCCTGAGCCGGACTTGAACTGGTGACCTCTGCAGCGTGAAGCCAGCATAGAGACCGGCAGGGTGGACCTTTTTTCTCTCTTTAAAATGGCATTCGACCTTTTAGCCCTTCAGCCAGCAACTGTTTTTCTTCTTATTTTTTTTGTTTCTTGTTCCTTGTTCCTTAAGTGTGTATATAGAATCTTCTCGTATTATTATTGATAATAACAGGAGAGAGGATAACAGAGGATGGAAAACCACCTAGGCCTTAGACCAGATTCAAACGGGCGACCCCTGCAACGCGAAGCTAGCTCGCTAGAAGATATGGGCTGCGCGGACCCGTGTCAGTTGCGCTAGGGATGGATGTACATCCGAGCGCTTGTCGGATCTGCATCCGGCTGGACCTGTATTAAGCTAGGTTCCTGGCACATGTTGCGCAACTTGTACCCGGCATATGTTGCACCTAATTGTTCAACTGTTTCCAATTGCCTGGGACATCTGCAACATTTATAGAGAGGTCTCGAGTGCAATACTACAGTTGAAGTTTGTGCAGGGAATCAGATACAGTGTTTTACAGTTTCTTGAGTTTAGTGATTTGTTGTTCCAAATATTTGAGCGATATGGACAACTCAGCTACTGCAGATTTTGTTGTAATGGCAGGAGCATACTACGAACTTTTTAAAAAAAGATGAAAACGACCGAGAGGGTGGATTAGAAGTTTCCTAGCAAAAAGACTTTCGGAAGGAATACTGCATTCTAGAATAACAGCAATTCGTTGCATGGCGTCAATTCTATTGTTCGATTTCTTGTGGTTCGCATCAGTTATGTTCCACAGAATTGTCTCCTGTGCATAGAATTCTAAAAGCTTTGTTACATTAATCTTAGACCACTCCATCTTGAAACAAATACTACACTAGCTTAAGGTGACCAGACGTCCTCCTTTTGACGGAACAGTCCCGATTTTTAACAATTTGTCCCGCGTCCCGCCGCGTTTTAAGAAAGTCCCGATTTTTTGAAAGAATGCATGATAATCTAGGGGACAGCGAAACTTCTGAAATAAATTTCATTTCCAATATTAATATTTTGGAAAAAAATCAATTTAAAGTATAAAATGATTGCATATTGTGCAGACAACACGAACACAAATTTTGGAGGAAAAGGGAGAAGACGTACAAATAATATTTTTTATATATTAAACAAAAACCTTAATCAAAACATTATTGGTGTTGGTTGTGCAGCGCACATAATATAGAATGACATTCAAACAGCTGATGACTTGTTGCTTGTAGATGTGGAAAATATTGTTATTAAAATATATTTTTATTTCTATACTAGCATTTGCCCGCTGCTTTACGCGCGTGTCCTTTGGTATAATTTACAAATTGGTAGTCCTATCATTCCATTCACGCCACAGTATGATGATGGATTCGTATAGAACTCGACGAATCAATTCTAAAGTAAAGAATTAATTTTTTTCAATATCTCGCTTGGTTCTCGACATATATTGGCTCAAATATTACGTAGTTAAGCTGATATGCTACCTAGACCAGAAGGGTAATTGGAAGTGCCATAGCTTTATAATTTGTAATACCCGTTTTTGAATACATACTTCTATAGAAAAAGTGTATATATAAGTAAAAAGAAACGTATGCCTACTCTAGACCTGATGCGACAGATATTTTACGATGAGGTACAGAATTAATAGTACAGAACAACCATCTCCAATATGTTATTCAAGCCAAATATAATATCGAAGTAAAGGACCAAATCTTTCGATATCTAACCTAGGTTTCTAAATATTCCTAAATTCATGACCCAGAAGGAAATATTACTTCTTGTCCAGGTCGCACATCATCCTAATCACATCGCCTTTGACATAACGTATCTCTAAAACTAATGTCTCATATTGTTTCATATGAATGATCCTGGCCGAATTTTAAAAAATTAACAAAACCATTGGCATACGATATGGCTGGAACTAAACGAAATGTCGAAATGTCTCGCCTTCAGAAGACATCGTAAAATTGAGGTGCCACGGAATTTTTTCTTCTAATGCAGGCCACATTCCGACCTAACCACGCAATCTATGTTATACCAGCTATATCTCCAGAAGTAAGCGAAGTCTGGAAACGTCTCATCGAATTATATAAAAATGCATCATCAAATTGCGGGGCCAATGTAAATTTTTCTTCTGGCACAACCAGTCTATTACGGCTGAAAAATCAAGCGAGCTTAAGCTATCAAAGAGACCTTAAAACCACAAAATATGTTAGAATCATGTAAAATAAGTCAAAATATGGATAGGTACATAATTTTTTATTATGCAACGGATATGCTTTATTAAATATATCCGAGGAATTTATTCGCATACTTGTATCTTGAAAACTTCCAGCATTCTTAAATTCGTTGTTACAGAGTGTAGATACGATCTTTGGCGTGAATAATGAATTGATTCTATATTGCTGCCGTCAAAAACTAAATAGCACATTATACGTTCTAACTCCTAGGCAATAAAAGCTACAACTTTACAAAATTAGTGGTATGATGGTTATTTAATAAATATAACAGTTTATTCTACCGGCTGTGGTTTCAACAGCAGTCAAAATTTTTACACATGTTTCTTTTGCGATATTATTACGGAATATTTGCACATAAGAAATAGTTAATGTTTTTGTAGGCACCTTTCTTCGAGAAAAAAATTTCTGTATTCATATCACATATTACCGTTTTTCGTTAATATTTTAGGGCATTCAGCGAAAATTTAAAAAACCTGTCGTACCAGAGAAAAAAGTTTGTAATTGTCAAAGATGTTAATAATGATAGCGACTGCGCTTACAGTAAATTGTGTATGACACTTTATACATTTGAGTCAGATATTCCGTTAATACTAATGTTTTAAAATTCGGATAATAGATTAGATAAATAGCTGAAGTCAAGAAACTAAACATGATCCTAAAAAGAGGAGATTGTGATTTTATTGTCAGTTTTCCTGCAAGGAGTGAACATCTCAACTACAGTTGATCCGTATATTATAATTATTGATCAAGAAATGAATTTAAATATTTCCAGTTTCATCAGTACATATCAGTCATTAGCTATTTTCCCAGATTTTTACTGGCACCATTAGCTCGAAAAACTTGAAATCCACATCCAAATTGCTGCGGTACTAATTGCGCGATACCCGTTCCAGTAAAGAGACACACGCAGCTTGCTTACAGATATATAATAGTATAGATATAGATATGCACTGTGCGCGTTGAAATGCTTAAAGAATTTTGTGAAACTGCGGAAGTCGAATACCAGAAAATTCTTGGATACAGTAAAACGCGCTGGTTATCTCTTTTGCCAGCTGTCGAAAGAATTTTGAAAATGTACGATCCTTTGAAATCTTACTTTCAATCAGGGGATAAATGTCCTAGAATGTTAGAAGAGTTTTTTTTAAAACAATCTTCAAAAATTTGGCTAGAGTTTGTACACAATCAAGCAGCTCTTTTTTAAAACGCTATAAAACTTATTGAAGGAGACAAAATTTTGGTAATGAAGTATCAAATGAAGTTAATAATTTAAGATTTGAGAGTCAAGAGCGGTTAGAAAATAATTTTCTTCCTATAACTATCCGTAATAGTAGAAGCCAGCTTTGAAGAACAAGGTGTAATAAATCGTGCAGATATCGTGAATCCCCTTACAGAGTTCTACAGTAACTAGGGATTGCAATCCAGCAAAGCGGGATCCCGCAATCCCGCGGGATCCCGCAATCCCGCGGGATCCCGCATCATTAGACAGTCAGGCGGATCCCGCACAAAAATTAAGCGGATCCGCAATCCGCAAAATCCGGCGGAAAACGCGTGTCAGTCTGCGTGACTCGCGGCCCCACTCGGTCTCTGTCGGATATTTTGCACTGTTTGCCTGTAACCCTTCCAGTTGGCATTTGACTCATGTGGACAAGCGTTTGTTTTTGTCAACCTTCGTCATTCGTAAGTAAATAAATACACTTTTACGTATTCATCAAAACTTACGTTTGTTTCTAGTACACATTTCTGTAATTTGAGTTATGGTGCGTATTTAGTACGATTTTATAACTATATAATTATTATTTAAGCGTCGCACACGTTATCTGAACTACACGGTTACAGCTTTTTATTCACGGTTCCATTATTCCCATTTTCTGTATTTGCAGATAAAGTAATTGTGACAATTTCCTAATTTGCTGCTGAAAATTTGATTATTCGTTGATATGAAACTAATGTTATCGTAATTTTAACGATCGCGTACCTATTTATTTAACAGATATCAAAAGGAAATTGTATATCCTTTGACTTATTGTTGTTTTGTCCTCTGCCTCAATGCGTTTCTTTGACGAAAGCCACCTGCTTACATGTCCCGCTCAGGCTTTCGATTAATCCCTCTTCTCCTTGTTATTATTTCGACTGAAGGTAAAAAAGTTATAATGAAATTTTCACGGGTGTATCGATGAATTGTGTTGTAGGAACACCATACTTCGATGGCTGCCTCCGCCGTGTTCCTCACGTGTGTAATTTGGTGTGTTTGCAATGAAATCCGGAGATACAACCTATGAGGACTTCACGGCAATCATTCGCCGAGAAAGTCTCCTTTCTAACTAAAAAATAATAATTTCCACTCTAAAAACGTCGTTACGCCACATAAGTAAATCTGAAATACTTGACAGTTTACGTGTTGGTGAGTAGTTTCTTTTAATAACATTGAATCAACTGTAATATCAATCAAGGAATCAGGAGATAAAATAATGAATCACGCAAAAAAAAGGCCAAGTCTAGTGCTTGTGCAGTGACAAAAAGTTACACTTTACAGAGTATATTCACTTCACTTTGTGAAATGGAATGCTTTTCTCGGTGTTATGGAACGTTTATTTAGAATTAAAAAAAAAAAAAACTCTGGTAACTTGGCCATTAAGCAAACCATATTTTTAAACTTATGTGATGTATTGTAAGGCACATAATATGACCCAAGACTCAATATTTTCCATTTTTATTTTTTATTTAAAAATTGGTTTAGATTAAAAAACAAAAATGTAAAACCTCCAAATACACTTAAGACACGCTAAAAAGTTTTAATGTCATTTTGCCAATCAAAATATTGTGAACTGTTAATTTTTATCAATTAACATAAAAAATTATTTATTAATTTAAGTATTATTTCATTTATTAACATTTTAAGTAACTGTGTTTTAAATATATGCGTTAAAAAACTGTTTCTACCAATCCCGCACGGATCGCGCGGAATCCCGCCACGGGATTGGTGGAAATCCCGCGCGGATCCCGCGGGATTGAAAACACTGCGGGATTGCAATCCTTAACAGTAACTGTTAAGATTATTTAGAAGAGTGGACGGTACATTATAATGATATTGAACATTTTCATTGTGTTATTTAAAAAAAAAGAACTTAATTGGAATGATGTGCAAAAATAATTCGATCATATTACTCAAAATTTTCTGTACAGTATTATTTCCGAAAATGATCTTTTTAATAAAGTATCATTATTAAAAAAATATATTGACAAGGAAAAGGTTAAATCCTGGTCTTCAGGTCTTCTGGTCGCAATAGAGAACAAATGGTTAGAAATATTTCATCATTTTGAAACAAACCATGTTCCATACAATAATGCACTTAAAATTTTAGAAGACTAATTTTCCTTGCCCGGAACTAATGCTGCGACTCTACGCGTTTTTTCTACGGTAAATAAAGGGTGGACAGCCGAAAAGTCACAATTAAGTGCTGAGACTTTGAGGGTGATATTGTGTGTGAAATATAATTTAACAAAATTTAACAAAGTCTTGTGAAAAATTTCATGAGCTTTTAAACAATGTCAGAAATCAACCGAAAAAAATCACTCAAATGAGAAATATGTCAAAGAATAAAATAATACAATACATAATTTTTTTAATGTAGCCCTATTGTATTTGTAAATTGTACGTATGTTGAAATTAAAACAAATATATTAATACTAACTTTGCGTTGTATAAAAATTTTTGTTGCTCTTTTATTCACGAACACCCCCCCCCCTCCCCGGTCAATGGTGTCCACTGTACCAATGTTAAAATCTGGTCACTTTACTGACTAGCTTTAAATAAAGTATGATTACCATAGACAAGAAAAAACGCGCTGCCCTGCAACCACGGAGCTGGAGCTGTTCATGCTTCTCACGCAATTTTTTCATTACAGTTCCGATTTAAATCTGTTATTTGAAGAGTTTAATGGCACCTACTGTGCGACTGGATTACAGCTCAGTTTAATGATTATAACTGAAAAACTATTTCTTAATCACTAACTACTGGTAGATAATTACAATAACTATTAAATGTCTATAACCCGGTAGTGCTTTTTTATTTGTCTGGTTCTGGTGTATTTTATGCACACTTTTAAGCTGAGGAGTGCTTTATGTGTTAAATAAGAATGGGCTTATAATGTTACTTGTAATTTTAATTCGTTATAGTCTTATTAAACATTTAACTTCCAGTTTGATTATTATTCCGTTTTAAAGTTTTTAACTTTTTCAATTGAGATGAAGCGTAGCCTTAAACGAGAAACCAAATAGTGCATATAACAAACGGTTATAACGAAAATCGGTCTCTTTTACGAGGGTTTCCAAAGCAGATTATATATATATATATATATATACTAGCTGTTACCCGCCACTTCGTACGAGTGGATTTATAATTTAATTGCTAGAATTTGATACACAAAGCTGAAAGTTACCTAAGATATGTCGGCATAATATGACGGGAACGCTATCGATATACCATTCTACCGTCGAACCTGTCTCATTTATTCATATTGGAAAAAAGTATCCTATTTCGTTCCTAGTGGTACAAAGTATTTCGGTATATCGGTAAACACATCTAGTCGTCAAAACGTAAAAAAAAGACGGAGACTTACTTTCGCATCTATAATATTATTAGTTAAAATCACACAAAAACTGCCTGTGGAACCAGTTTACCCTGAATAAAGTAAACGCTTAGGGCACTATTCTATCGCCAAAGATTTGCTAGAACATGGTATCCTTACTACAAAATCCTAGGCTTGGCTCAAACTATGAAAACAATTCATAAACATTTTTGCTTCCAGTGGGGTTTGAACCCGAAGTCACATGGGAGTTTATTAAAGAAAGCAAACACCTTACCACTTTACGCATTACAAACAGATATAGATATTATGCGTTTGTCTTTCACAGTTCAGATACTTTTCATAATTTAATGACAACATGTTCTTTTCTATACCGAATATGGTATCCCATGTCCATACTAATGTCAAATAGCATCTCCTTGTCAAATTTCAACACGACTGGAGTAGCCGTTTAGCCAAGAAACGTAACAAACAAACAGACAGACAGACAGAGACAGTTACTTTCGCATCTATCTGTTCCTTAAGTTATAATCTTACAGTATGAAGCGTCCCAACCAGTAACAATCATTGTCGATAAGAACTGGCAAATACAGAGAACTGATTTAATGTCCGTGTTGCCTTAACTCATATTAATTTATGTAGGTCAGTTCAATTTGCTTATGCTGTGGAATTGCTTCGCGGCTACTATAGATCTTGAAGCTACCGCGACAATGCTTAATGTCATTGATTATAGCATGTACATGAATGAATTTGACTGCTTTTCTTCAGAGACGTAGGAAGTTTAATAATGGAGGGTAACCAGCGTAGTGCAGTTTGGAATTCGGACAAGAAGCAACAGTGTGTTCCCAGTTATTTGGCCACAACAGAAGTCTGTGTTCGGTATAGTGTCAATTTCATGAGGGGTCGTAAACCAACAGGACAGGCTTTTAAGGAGGAACGATTTTTTCATAGGTATCTTGTGAAAGTCACCTTCAGATGTAACTCTGAACAGTTGTTGCCACCAAACGGAGAGCCAACTGGAAACGGGAGTTCGCCTTATATGTCAAACGAATTTCGCGCTAAAGATGCAGACGAATGAGAAGCTAGAAATGGTTCTGCTTTTGGGACGAAATACCTCTACTAGAGTGGCAAGTGGCGGGGACAATCGTCTGGCATAATCAAGTCTGTTCCCTCGTGATTTTACAGAAATTTTAATGTATGTTGCATGCGGCGTCGAATTGGAATGAGGTAGAAAGTAGACGCCTACATCTTCAGTGGCCGAAAGGACACACATCTGGAGGCGGCCGAGGGCTGTTTTGCGTGCTTCGGCTTACCGACTGGGTAAGTTGAAAACAGCTCCCACCCCACCTCACAGTATAGTGATAATCTCCACGCAAACACGATTGCCACCAAGGGCATGACAAGCTAAAAATGTTTTCCAAAGTCCAGAGATCAAACTTCAATTGTCTTTTATGTAACTACCAGTGATCCATTCAATGAGTTGTTATCGATTAACAAAATAATGATTTCCATTTAGGGAATGTGAATAAAGTCAATGGGTATGTTTTCCATTTTTTTCCAAGTTACATATTGTAGGTATTATTTTATCATTCACATTAGCCTTGTCATTTATAATAATCCCTCTTGTAACTAAAAGTTCATTCTGCTTAAGAACCACGCCCACAGTTTTTTATTGATCAATTATTTATGCTCATTAAAGAATTAAATTATAAGAGGTACCCGTTGGGACAGTTCAATTATCATTTAAATTTCAAAATTACGTTAGTAGTATTATGTTGTCTTAGCTAGGATTTTAACCGTTACTCGATGACGTCACAGGGGAGGGGGGGTGAAGACCACGGACGAGAATGACGTGTTTAGTTCACCAACCCGCCACCACGCGGCAGCACTGTACAGAGGTAACCTGACTTTATCTAAGTATTCTGTGTAGCTGAGTCGGGCGCACAACCCCGCAGGCGACCAACGGTTGTTTCTATTCCCAGCGCGCGCCACACATGACGCGTCGGCGAGCAACGGGTACCGTTATACGCTATTCCTGGAGTGCGTAGTTTCCTAGCGCAGCGATATTCCGGATGTACTGTAACTCGGCGTGGGTGGACGCGTTGGGTCCCCGTTAGGCACTGTACACGTCTTTCAAGAATATTTTTCGTCTGAACATGCAGCATACGCTATTTCGAGCGTGATTTTCTGCCGTGGAATGTGCGCGTCACTGTTATACACTGCTAGCTGGTACAAATGATAGATCCCTCAACAATCGTTATTACCAAACCTATAATTTTCTTCCTAGGGCCTTCGAGGAGCATTTTTTCAGGTCTTATTGATATTTCGAATCATTATAATTCGTTAATTATTTGGTTACCATAAAATTAGCTTCTAAAACATATTGTTGCCTTCTGCAAACAGTATTATTGGTTCAAATAACAAGTCCTGTTCGTTGTACATTATGTAAGGTCATTTATTTGTAGCTGCCATTTTTTTATACCCACTTATTACCTCAACACGCCTTTTGTGATATGTCAGTTATAAACGCTGTTCTCTTTTTATTTCTAGTATTTCATACTCGTAATAAAAATACTATACTAATCCCAAGGAATATAAAAAAAAATTGGGTAGGGGATTCGTTAAATAAAAAACATAATTTCTTGATAAATGTTACAGATTTATTGAAATTTTAAAATACATTTTATTGCAATATAATACATCATTCAATACTTATGATTTCATGTGTGTCATAGGCCTCTCTTGCATTCACCTCCTGCCCCCCCCCCCAATTTTTTTACCTGAGTTTTCACTTAATATCCATTTATTGCCTTACACGTTATGAAATTCCATGCCAAAAAGCATGTATACCTTTTAAAAACGTTGCTAATGTTTATGAGATGAAAAATGTATTTATGTGGGTGACACATACTCTCTGTTACACATTGCTGTGAATAACATAGACATGCAACTTACGGGTGTATCTCAAACTCGAATGTCACGAGGGAAGAAAGAATTCGTATAAACATCAAATCTCGACAGTGGCTCAGTGGTTAAGGCGTCTGACCGGAGATAGAAAGGTCTTCGTGTCTGGGCGGTGATTTTCATAAGCCCTGAACCCACCTTCACCTCTGGTACAGAACGCTTCTGTGGCTCTGATTCCACGTTAAACTGTAGGTTTCTTCTAAGGATAACAACTATATGGTTGTGTACACTTTTCAAAAGCAAAGATTCAAATCAGACGAAGGC